>VHKM01000758.1:0-80861 GCA_007210695.1 Neogobius melanostomus
GGAAAAAAGGCTAGTATTAGCAACTGTAAATTAGCTACGATTGTGCCACTGAGATGGTGGTAATTAAGGCTTTTGGGATAAATTACATGAAATAAGTAACAAGTGTACCTTCATGAGATGTGTTTGTGTCCGTGGAATTGTTGAAAGAGTTGTTGATTTGAGCCGAAGTCTCCCCCTGCGATTAGTGAAGTGCTGGCTGCATACAAAAGTCCCTAGCTTTATGCAGATGTCTGGACCCTCTAACTGCTTCAAGTCACTGCCTCCTTTGGTCCGAGTCCGTCGGAAAAGCGTGATAAGAGAGAGGTATAGTTGTTTTCTTGCCACACGAGAGCAAACGGGAACAGAACCAAAGCAAAGGCAACGAAAACTGAGCCATTTTCTTCGAGGTCTAATGCTAAACTATAGCCACCGGATGTTGTAGCGCGTTACTTCCGGTTTAAAATGCGGAAGTGTGAAAAAGGTCTATGGAACACACTTCAGAGGTAAAGGAAGTGACATCACAAAATAAAACAAGAAGACATGTTTCATCCAGGGGAGAGGGGAGGGTTGCTGAGGAGGGGAATTCTGATGGGCTGGGGGGTGAAATTATAATTATAATTAAATACTATAAATAAATAAATATTTTCAGTCAGAGATTATGAAACCTATCTCAAAATACAAAATAAAACTTAAAAGGGGGACTAAAAACTTTACAAATAAAAATGTGTGACTGAAAAAAAGTGCCTGATATCAATTAAATCCAATGCCCATGATGAAACAAATCATGTTTGTTGCTCCATAAAGCAGTATGTTTGTATGTTTGAAGCAAATAATATACATTTCAAATTAAACAAATCATAGATTCATTTTTTTTTTTATTGACTAAATCTTGACAAAAAACTTTTGCTTTTTAACTAAACGGTAAGTGGCCATCCCGCCTTTGCTATGCCTGATCCTGTCAGACCTTGGAAGCTAAGCAGGCAAGGGCCTTGGATGGGAGACTTGTGAATGTAGTGAGTGAGTGAGGGGTTGGTGGTGGTCGGAGGGGCCGATGGCGCAGACTGGCTGCCTCGCTTCTGTCAGTCTACCCCAGGGCAGCTGTGGCTACAATAGTAGCTTACCACCACCGAGTATGGAGTGAACAAATAATGTAAAGCGTCTTTGAGTGTCCAGAAAAGCGCTATATAAAACTATGCATTATTATTATTATTATTATTATTATTATTATTATTAAAATGAACACTGGCTGCAGAGCCTTTAAACTTGTTGAAGCATGTATTTTTAAAAAATAATTATTTTTACAAGTGACACAAGCCAGCACCACCTTCCAGCATTGGAACAGCACTTGGACGGCGAGTGATGATGTAGATGCCTGACCACGCCCACTTTTGACCAAGGCAAGGCGAGGTACCTGGGCTTTGGGAAACAGCCTCTGTTTTGGTGGTGGTTCTTCTATAATCTTTACCTGTGTCCGGGGCGGAGCGGCCAACATTTCTCAGGCTGATTCTCTCCCGGATGCGCTTTTTAAACATGGCTCCTGTGCTCGTAAGATTTTGGCAGCAAATATAAACTTCGCACCTTTGACCATGTTCTCCTTTCTGCGCTCAGGTAAGTCTCACGTGTGTCCATTTCAAATATATACTGTATATGTATTTTTCATCAGATTGCGTATGCTCGATGCTTGAGCACATGTTAAAAAGAGAAGAGGTGGGAAAAGTCAGTTTCATGAAGCTAATACTTTTTAGTCCGGTTCAACAGTCCAGGCGCCTCCCTGGTGCTGGAAGTAAAATTCCCATTCAAAATCTCCATAGTCTTATGGATTTGATCAATTATACTATCTTTTTTTTTCTTTTCTTTACTTTTTTCCAACATCTAACACATACAAAGAACAAAACAACATATATAATGGGTACAGTACATTGAATCAAATCATTATACATTTATCAGTCCATAAATTTGCAACCTTGCTGTTATTTGCTCCACGTGATACACTTTTTTCATTTTATTTTTCCATAGAGTAATGGTGGGGGGGCTGAGGTTTGAGCCAGTGAGACCGTAATCATTTGCAATTAAAGTAGTATTTTAGTTGGGAAATATTTACAATTTGATCTGAGATTGCTGTGGAATATTTCCAATATTATGACATTTTGGTTCCAATGGAATTTCAACACCTAAACCAATGAATTTGTTTTGGACAGTTCCAAAATACGTGCGTGTGCTCTCCCACCTGACCACAGCCCCTCCAGCTTTGGTCTGAGGTTCTTCCAAACTTGGATGTAACAAATCTTTTTTTTTTAAGTGTACTATATATGAGACAACAGAATTTAAAGATTCTAAGTGATTTGTCTCATGTGTGTGCCATCTATTTCATTTTTCAAAAAAAAAAATGTTTATCTTATTATTATTACTATTTATTTATTCTCTTTTGAGTTTTGAGACTCTATATAGCAACAGGAAATGTATGTTATTAACTGTGCTTGGAATAGGGGGTGGGGTTAAATCTCCTCACTCCTTTTTGGATACAGTATGTGCATTTGTATATTGTGGCTTTTTTCAAGAGAACTGACAAGTTTGCTTTTGTCTTTTTGATTTGTAACAGCCTTTATGTCTAAAATCTTGTAAAGGTGCGTTGTGTTGCTCACATGTTCAAAATAAAGAAGAAAAAGAAAGAAAAGAAAGTTTATTGAGTCGTTTTTAATGCCAGATGTTGAACTCAGGATTCTGTAACAAAAGGATTTAGAAAAAGACAAAGATGTGACGGTGAGTTTCCTTCATACGGTTTAGTTATTTTATTGTATTTATTAACAGGTGATTGGAGGCGGAGCCACAGTCGCTCCTTTACAGAGGCTTCAGTTTGACTTTGTTTCTATCAACAAACTGGAAAATAAGGATTCAGTTATTCTGCTAAAGCTATTGATGAGTTTCACAGTGACGTAAACCTCAAAACGGCCTCAGGAAAAGGTCATGTGACTGAAACTCATCCGTATAATTGAGACTCTGATCCTCAGTCTGACAGAGACACTGAGGAGTCTTCAGTCCAGAACGTAAACCCAGGGATCAGGGTCTGAGTGAAGGTGGTGTTGAAGGTGTGGAGGTGGATCAGTTCCTCAGAGGAGACTGTGTAGAAGGACAGAGAGCCAGCAGCACAGTCCACAAACACCCCTACTGTCCCAGAGGAGGAGCAGGGCTGAGGGAGGAGGGTGCGTTTGTGATTATGCCAAACAGAGAAACAACCTTCAGAGCAGGACAGACTCCAGGACTGATCATTGTGTCCAAACCCACTGTCATAACCTCGTCCTTTCCTCTTGATTCCTTTGTAAGACACTGATATAAAAACCCTCCCACTCCACTGGACCTCCCAGTAACAGCGCCCAGTCAGACCAGTGTCACACAGAAGCTGACGCCAGTCAAATCTGTCCTGATGATCTGGATACGGCTGATCTTCACTCACAAGTGTCGCCTTCTTGTTGTTGTCAGACAGTTTGAGTTTTCTGTGAGCTGTGTTTGGATCCAGAGAGAGTTCAGTGAAATCTGACGGAGAGAAAACACAGCAGCAGTTAGTCCCTGTTCACTCTTTAGAGGAGAACGTCATTTATATTGATTTGAAATGGACTGAAAGATTAATATATATATAAATAAATACATGATCAATTTAAATATTGTTTCACTTAAACATTTAAAAAATGAGGAAACTGCACATTTTAAGCCACAGTGTGTAACATTTCACCCCGACAATAGAATACAATTCGAGAATTAATGAATGTTTCTGTTGTAAAAATGCCTCTGTTCCAAAGGCTTCACAGTATTGTCTGAGTGAAGCTGAGCTTATTTATTTATGTTTCAGTTTAGTTTCTCTCTGTAGCCACATATAACCTGGAATGTTCTGAAGTGAATTCTTGAATTCTTATTTGTGTTGTGCTGTCGCAGATAAAGAAATCTAATGAACATTTACATTTAAACTCTTAGAAAGTGGTTTATAAGGAACTAAACACGTCTGGAGACTTATGAAGGTGTACATTTAGTTTTGTTCCTGTAAATTGCTGATTTAAGAATATTTAAAGACAAAACTTGTTTCTTTTCTAAATAATTCTAATTCTCAAATGACTTCAAGTTCAAACGTGTTGAAACAAAGTGACTGGATCAAAGTTTTTGACGTCGCACATTAACCCATTTAGGCCGGGAAAGCATTGCTGCATTTCTACCATTAAAGCAGGGGGCGCTCTTGCGTAATTCTACCATTGAGGTGGGTAAGCGTATACGTCAATGTTCGGGTACAAGGGAACCAATTGTTTGGTGTTAATTGGTGAAATATTTGAGGAGATATTGACTTTTTGGGTTAATGTTTATAGTTTGATTGGATCCAAAGGTTTTCCTCCAAAACGATGAGAAAACAGTTGTTCTGCTCTTTCCATCAATCAGGGACTGGGCTCAAATAGTGAGCACAAGCGTCACCTGTTACCTGCAGCAGTGGCGCAAAAAGGGCATACGCAATATATGCCTTTCATAGGGCCGAAAGTGATGTGTCGGTCACAAACAATCCGGCTCTTTTGAACGAGTCTTTACAGTGAACGATATGAACAGGTTCGCGGAGGTGAAGTATTTTTTAATTCCTCTTTGGGGGAGGGGCGTCACTTTAGTTGTGCTTATTTTGCGAAACAAAAGTCACTGCTGGAGTGGTGCAGAGAGGAGTGCAGAGGGACTGTCATCTCCACCCCCACGAGGAGCTCAAAGTGAGCATAAGGCAACAAGTTTGAGAAATAAAAGTCCTAATGAAATAATAAACACGGTTACAGAGGAGATCGCGTTGAAGCAAAACACTAGAGCCCTGCATTTGAGCCCGAGGCCCGAGGGGCTTCGGGCCCATTACCGTATCATTGCGTCAGACACGGGCCGGGCTCGGGCTTGGTTTTCCCCTGCCAATGCGTTGTGCTGCTATTTTTTAACCAACTTATATGGCGACATTAAATGCATTAAATGCCACCTGCTCTCTCACACCCCGTCTTGTCTTGACCCGCCAACTCAACACAAACATGTACCTGCCGTCCCCGTGGGCCGTGGCGTGGGGGGTTTTCCTCGCCGTGCGTACAGCTCTGCAAAGCGGTCGTATTGAGAGAGAGGACCGGGCGGTTCGCGTGCGGATGTGCTTCTATCGAAGCGATGTCCTCTCGCCCCGTCTTGACCCGCCACCTCTTGCCACAAACATGTACCTGCCGTCCCCGTGGGCTGTGGCGTGGTGGGTAAACCTCTGCAAAGCGGTATGGAGAGAGAGGACGGAGCGGTTTGCGTGCGGAGTGCTTCTATCGACGGTATGTTTTCGCAGTGCATCCAGGAAACAAATGCATGCGTGTTCCTCCCAACAATAAAAAATAAACACTGTGCTTTATGTTACGTTTAGATAGAAGTGTTTATTTATTCATACAATACAGGTCAACTGTTGCAGCGCTGTTTAATCACGCATTTGGAAAATATTGGAAAGAGAGCAAGAGAGAGAGAGGGAAGAGCCGGGCTGCGGGCCGGGCTCGGGCCTGATAATTCTGAAAGTCTGTCGGGCCGGGCCGGGCCGGGCTCGGGGACGAACCTCACGGGCCCGGGCCGGGCTCGTGCCCAGAAATCAGGCCCGTGCAGCGCTCTACAAAACACCTCTTTCACTTGCGTTGTTTTCTCCCCTCTTGTGCGAGGGAGAGAGAGGGAGAGGAGGAAAAGTTACATGAATTAAAGAATTGCTTTTAATCGGGCCGTGTGATTGTTTTTTTTTATAACAAACTCCATGGAGGGAAATGTCAATGTTATATTGTGTGAAATAGTGACATTTACAACAACCATCAAAGAGCCGTGTGTGTGTGTGTGTGTGTGTGTGTGTGTGTGTGCTGACCTGCAGCATGGAGGAGAAGTTGATCATGGCGGTTTGCGCTTGGCCTGAGTTGTATGACACGCCTCCTAATTATGACGCGCCAGCAAACAGGCGTTTCTCACGAGTGTGAAGCGGCTATGTTTGGCGTCCAACTAGAGGCTGACGGAGCGTGGACGCACGTTCGGTCTGAACGCACCTTAACTCCAAGCTGTTTACCTACACTGACTTGTACATCGATGTCTACCGCCGGGGTCTGATCGCCAAAACTAATATACATATCAATAAATCTTTCTAATCACTGCTTTTGTCTGTTTGAGTCTATCCAGGTTGAATTGCTGAATTTCCAGAAAAAAACTTAATGTTTTTGGGGTCTTTTCTTAAATCACCCACAGGTTTTAGAGGCTGTAACACATTTTTGATCGCTGCGTTTCAGTGCAACCATTTTGAGTCTAGCTTGTCAAGCTAATTCGACTTAGGCCCAGAGGAGTTGGGGACAGGCCCCCGCCCTGCATCAGCTCGGGATCGCCACCCGAGAGACCACGACCAAAGGCCATCGGACACCAGCCTTCGGGACGCTGAACCACATTTGGTGTTTAGTTTAGTTTAGTTTATTTATTTGTTTGAGCAGTTAACCTGCTCAAAGGGAGTGGGCTGAAGCCAAAGGCTTATAAGCGCCCACCCCAAAATAAAAATAGTAACATTACATTTAATATTTACAAGGTAGCAAATCATAAACAAAGGAACATAGGGCAAAGTAACAATAAATGATGAAGAATAAGACAAAAACAACAAAGAATGTGCTACTTTTATGTTATAAAGGTGCATTCATACATATTATACTCTGAGATCTTGCTACTTCCCAGTTGTCATTACTATCCTCAATATAATTTAATTTGGGTTTAATTATCATTATTATCATTATTAAAGGTGCATTAATACATATTATATTCTGAGATCTTGCTACTTCCCAGTTGTCAATACCATCCTTAATATAATTTAATTCGGGTTTATTTATCATTATTATTATATTTGTTTAATTGAGTTATATGTGAAGTATGATGTAAGCCCTGCATAATGAGGTGCATTAAAAGCCAGGGTGTAGAACGGGCCAGTTGAAGAGGGCAGTAACTCCCCCTCAACAAACCCCCACCCAGCTGCCCTAACAGCTGATTTTGTAGATGATGTTCCTATGCTGAGTGGTGCATTAAAAGACAAGGTTTTGAGCCCGTTGGGAGGGTCCCTCTCAGCAGATCCATAACTTGCCTACCCTAATTCTCAATTTGTAAATTTGAGCAATAGAATGACAACCGTTCCAAGCAGCAACACTCTTCCTTGATTATGTGGAAAACCTTTCTCTCACGGTCGTGAGCACATCTCACAGACCTGGCTCAATAAGACTCACATCACTTCTACACAAACCACCTTAACTTCACCTACTGACTTTCAGATACAATTTTAGAACATTTCATCTGAGTATTCATTCTGTAAACCTGCTAGGTGATCTTATTTTGAATTTTAATATTTAATGCCGTCTGTTAATTGATTTTGATCATTAAACCTCCATAAACCACAGTTTGCTTTGGTAATGTCTGTGTTTATTATTTCAGACTAAGGGTCCATGTGTATCGGTCACTTCCTTCAGATAAATCTGTAGTTTAGCCGCTTATTCTTACTTTTATTTTGTTTGCTTTTTTGAACTGGTGGCCCGTTCAATTTTTAAGGCTAATCTACCAACCTATTAATTAATTAACAAATTAATTGATTAATAAACCCTCATATCCTACAATATGTTACTAAATTCATTTTAAGGAAAGTATTCAGTATTCTGTAACTAAATACAATTTCTCCCCAACTCTGTCCGTTTCCCAGAATGCTTTGTGTGAATGTTATACTCACACTTCCTGGGTCCTGGTTTTAACCTCTCAGCTCCAGCAGGATCCAGTCTGAGGAAACACACTTCAGTTAAGCAGGGCATGCAGATGATGTCACACAAGAACAACAAAACTCAGCCTCACTGTTATAGGGTCATTTTGTTGCCGTGGAATCAGGGATCTGTTTTAAATTGATCGTTACATCTGTATGAATAAACAGTGAAGTCCAGCACAATACTAAAGTATGGTAAGGTACACTTTGCCCTTTTCAAGGCATTGATATCGTTTCTGTGATTTCTTTATCATTAACATATTATAAGATGATATTTTGTGGCCACTGGATGTGAATTTGAGACACAAAAACATGTATTTAACTGAATCCGCCTTAGCATTTAGCTCAGAGGACACTTTGGTCACTCATTTGTATCTAAAGTCAAATATTCAATGTTTTGGGGCCTCATTTATCAAACTTGTTGCGCAAAAAATTAGGCCAAAACTTTGCATAGCCGCTCCTCTGCGCCAAAGATGGTATTTATAGTAAACAAACCGAGCGTGAAACATTGCGCTCCTCCACGCAAACTATATCGCTGCCGTACGAGGTACACACTCTTCAGAAACACTGCTGAGAGACGAGGAGAGAAGCCAGTTTAAGGATGTCATGTTTAGTCACTTTTGAACTAGTTCATTTGAACTTTATTTACATCAGAAATGACAAAGATGTGAATGAAATGAGCAACTTAACACGATATTTGTGAAAAACATGCGACTTGATTGTGTATTTTAGTTGTTGTCTTCTTTGGTGCATATACGTGCACGCTCGTGCACGCTCACTTATGCCCACTGGCGCTGAGGCCTTTTAAATGGGAAGCAGGAATAATCCCGCTGTGCTTTAATTGACTCATCTCTGGACATAAGTCTGACCAACTGGGTTTAGGTCCAAAGCCACATGACCTTCAGACACGAGGTCGTCTTTACACAGTGCACACCGGCACCGCGGCTCCACTGCCCCCTCCCTCCTCAGACACCACCCACTGACCTCTCCTCACCACCCAGACCAAACCGCTGCTTCATCCTTCACAGAACCCGAGCTCACGTACAGCGAGTGCAATTTGGAGTTTGGATGAATGAAATGCCCCACAGTTGATCGTGTTTTAATAGCCAAACCCAAACCTCGCTATTGGCAAATACAGCCGACACTTAAGGCTCTTCTTTATGTTCTAAACTTGTGTTTTGAAAACTTGATGGAATATACAGAAAGATGCCAATACGTGTGATCAGAGAAGCAGAGTTCACTCTTCAGAAAAATCTCCTTGTGTCCCTGTCGTCTCTGCATGAGTTCCCTCTCAGTTCCTACAGGTAAACCCACTCATTACCGCCTCATGTTTAGGGAAATCTCATTCATAAGTCACTTTGCATTGCCTTTTATGGTCACATGTAGGCGGGCATAGGGCATGTCGTGATGTCCGCAACTTTCTGCTCGACATGGAATCAGCGAAAGAAAGATTGCGGTCAGGCGTGCGTACCGGCGCACACACAGGGTTTTATAAACCGGAAAAAAACTTTGCGTACAGAATTTTCGTTACTTTGCTACGCACTTTCAAAGTCAGAGTCTCACCCAGAGTTTGATAAATGAGGCCCTGGACATTCAGTGATGTTTTCTAAATAGGCTTTGATAAAGTTTTCTGCTCAGTGAGGCCCACCACATGTCTTCCCAACCCCGTTTTTTAAAACATTCTAAAACATTCTTTTAAACATGATGAATTGCTCTCTTCAGACGGGGGTCTTCCCTGCAGCCTTTAAGGGGGCGTTGGTGAGGCCTCTACTGAAGAAGAGCAATTTGGATTGTAATGATTGTAACAATTTTAGACCAGTATCCAACTTACCATTTTAAGCAAAATCTTAGAAAAACTTGTTTTTATCCAACTTAATGATTTTATTACTGCAGATAATGTCCTTGAGAAATTCCAGTCTGGCTTTAGGGTAAACCACAGCACCGAGACGGCCCTTTTAAAGATTTTAAATGATCTTAGATTAAATTATGACTCACAGAAGGTCACAGTGTTGGTTCTACTGGATCTGAGCGCCGCCTTCGATACAGTCGACCACACTATTCTTTTAACTCGTTTAAAACACATCGGCCTCTCTGGTGCTGTCCACAAATGGTTTACATCCTACCTCACAGACAGGACATTCATGGTAAGTGTGGATACCTGCTCCTCTAAGGTCCATAAAATTACATGTGGTGTGCCCCAGGGTTCAATTTTAGGGCCAGTGCTTTTTAACCTGTATATGCTCCCTCTTGGTGATGTCATCAGGAGACATGGAGTCAACTTTCATAGTTACGCTGATGATACACAGTTGTACATCTCCATGTCTCCTGATGACACCAGGCCAATGGATGCACTTTTTAACTGCATTTTAGATATCAAATCCTTGATGGCAGAAAACTTTCTCCAGCTTAACCAGGACAAAACTGAAGTTTTAGTCATCGGTCCTGAGGCCCAGAGAGAGAAACTTTTACCCAAACTACAGTCATTGTCTTTTAATCCTTCCTCACAGGTGAAGAACCTGGGTGTGATTTTTGACTCTGAGCTGACTTTTATTCCACACGTTAAGAATATCACAAAGATAGGTTTTTACCATCTAAAGAACATAGCCAGAGTCCGCCCCATTCTCTCTCAGGCCAACACGGAGACACTAATGCATGCTTTTATCACCAGTTGTATCGACTACTGTAATGCCCTGCTCTCTGAGAAGGTACTTGAGTCATCTTCTGTACTTGGTAGTTGAGGTCTCCAAACGTTTCGCCTCTCATCCAAAAGGCTCCGTCAGTGAACAAGATTACACTCAGCACACAGCGTAGATAAACACCAGTTGGGAGGAGTTGGGGTTGGCCCGGCTCCTCCCCTCTAATCATAGCTACTCTCCCCTGTGGGTAAACACCTTTGAAGTAGAGTGTCTGTAACGACCTGCTCCCCCAGTATCGGTCAGCCCTGTCCTATTCATAGATGATCACTGCTAATTACCTGCCTATTGTTCTTTTGTTAGCTGAGGTATCGTCTTCTTGGACTGGCTGTGTCCTGTCGGTTTTCCCCGAAGCAGATTGGAGTAAAAAGCAGAAAGATTAAATCTGAGCCCACCATTTCGGTTCATGGAGGATTTTCTTTTCTGAATAAAAATAGCTCCTTTTACTCCTCTTTCAAACCAACGTTCTTCTTTAGCTAGAACTTTGACCTCCCCGTCCTCAAAGGAGTGATTGGAGGCTTTCAGGTGAAGGTGCACAGCCGACTGAGGGCCGCTTGTGCTTTCTCTTCGGTGTTGATAAAGTCTCTTCTGTAAGACTTGTTTGGTTTCTCCAATATAATGTTCTTTGCATTCTTCTTCTTTGCATCGAATAGAATAAACCAAATTGCTTTGTTTGTGGCTCGGAGTTTTGTCTTTGGGATGAACTAATTTTTGTCTCAGTGTGTTCACAGGTTTGTGGTACACTGGAATCCTGTGCTGTTTAAAGATTCTCTGGAGTTTCTCTGATACCCCGGCTACATACGGCACTGCAACTCCCTTTCTTCTGGGTTCTGTAGTCTGTCTGTCCTGCTCTTTGGGTCTTCCTGCCCTTTGTGCTTTAGTGAAGGACCAGTTAGGATAGCCACAGTCTGAGAGGGCTCTCTGGACATGTTGCTCCTCTTTGGTCTTTCCTTCTGCACTGGTAGGCACCTCTTTAGCTCTATGTCTGAGTGTCCTAATGACCCTATTTTGTGTTGGAGTGGATGGTTAGAGTCAAACATCAAATACTAAGACCCAAAGAGCAGGACAGACAGACTACAGAACCCAGAAGAAAGGGAGTGGCAGTGCCGTATGTAGCCGGGGTATCAGAGAAACTTCAGAGAATCTTTAGGCAGCACAGGATTCCAGTGTATCACAAACCGATGAACACACTGAGACAAAAATTAGTTCATCCCAAAGACAAAACTCCGAGCCACAAACAAAGCAATTTGGTTTATTCTATTCGATGCAAAGAAGAAGAATGCAAAGAACATTATATTGGAGAAACCAAACAAGTCTTACAGAAGAGACTTTATCAACACCGAAGAGAAAGCACAAGCAGCCCTCAGTCGGCTGTGCACCTTCACCTTAAAGCCTCCAATCACTCCTTTGAGGACGGGGAGGTCAAAATTTTAGCTAAAGAAGAACGTTGGTTTGAAAGAGGAGTAAAAGAAGCTATTTTTGTCAGAAAAGAAAATCCCTCCATGAACCGAAATGGTGGACTCAGATTTAATCTTTCTGCTTTTTACTCCAATCTGCTTCGGGGAAAACCGACAGGACACAGCCAGTCCAAGAAGACGATACCTCAGCTAACAAAAGAACAATAGGCAGGTAATTAGCAGTGATCATCTATGAATAGGACAGGACTGACCGATACTGGGGGAGCAGGTCGTTACAGACGCTCTACTTCAAAGGTGTTTACCCACAGGTGAGAGTAGCTGTGATTAGAGGGGAGGAGCCGGGCCAACCCCAACTCCTCCCAACTGGTGTTTATCTACGCTGTGTGCTAAGTGTAATCTTGTTCACTGACGAAGCCTTTTGGATGAGAGGCGAAACGTTTGGAGACCTCAACTACCAAGTACAGAAGATGACTCAAGTACCTTCTTTGAAGATGGACAACTCCTGTACGACTGAGAACTTACACAGACATCGCCCTGCTCTCTGGTCTTCCCAAAAAGAGTATCTCAGGTTTACAACTTTTACAAAATTCAGCAGCTCGTGTCCTGACAAAGGCCAGGAGGCGGGACCACATTACACCGGTTTAAGAATCGCTGCATTGGCTCCCCGTGTGTTTCAGGATCAATTTTAAAGGTCCTATGTCATGCAAAATCAACTTTTTTTAACCATGGTTTTTATGCAATTTCCGTATCAAAAACACCCCCAGAGCGTTTTTTGGCTTCATTCACGCAGTTCTCTGCAATCCTCCTGAATCCTGCTCTCTGAGCAGCTGCTCCGCCCTCTCCTGGTAAACGACTTAATTGTTCCGTTGTGTCGTCAGAGCGGAACGGAAGTGCTCGGCGTCTGCAATGTAATGCATTACGGCCTGATTTTAATTTGTAAAACAGCTTTTTCATTATTTCTGTCATAAGAAAGAAAGAAAAAAAAGAGGGGCGTCCATCCGTCCACTTTGGACACCTGTTCTTTTTCTTACCTCAAGATAATGTCACGGAGAAAAGCGGGTTTGGCTGCGAGGACAGGACTTTATTCAACCTTCCTAAAGAAGAGGCCACTCGCCAAAAGTTGGAATTTCTCTCCGGGATTCAGCGACTATCAGCCAAAATCGTGTTTGTCTGTGACCGTCACTGATTGATGCTTGGTGAACACCAGAGCGGTGAGTCAATCAAAACGTGTGTTAGCGTGTGTGTTAGCGTGTGTGTTAGCGTGTGTGTGTTAGCGTATGTGTTAGCGTGTGTGTGTTAGCCATTTATGAAGCTGTGTTGCACATGTCAACTCCTTATAACTGCATCATGAAGTAACTTCACTTTTTGCAGCGATATTTATATTTTTCTACTACAGCTAAAGTTGTATGAGTGGAGAGAGGGGTGGAGTTAACTGCATCCAAGCGTCTTGTCTTAAGGGTTTGAAAAATACCTCCAGAAAATACTTATATTTCTCACAAAAATGTGTGCTCCATAGTGTAGCATGATACAGATCCTTTAAAGTTCTATTAATGTTATTTAAATGTCTTAATGGTCTTGTTCCTACTTATCTTTCAGAACTGCCTTTACCTTATGAACCTTCACGGCCCCTGCGCTCCTCCGGTCTCCTAGTTATTCCTAAAGTCAACAGAAAGACTCACGGCGAGACGTCTTTCCAATATTACGGCCCTGTTGTGCATTGCATATGTTTATGTATATATAAAAAAAAAAAAAAAACTCTTCCTCACCCTCTCTTTTTCCTCCAAGCTCGGGTCCTCTACCAGAGGCCTGGGAGCTTGAGGGTTCTGCGCAGTATCTTTGCTGTTCCTAGAATTGCACTTTTCTGGACCTAGATGTCTGATGTATTTCCTGGGATCTGCTGGAGCCACTCCTCCAGTTTGGGGGTCACTGCCCCGAGTGCCCCAACAACCACGGGCACCACTGATGCCTATATATAAATATATGCAGGGCGTATTGTTTTAAATGTTGTAATTTGTAAAGCACTTTGATATCTTTCGGTATGAAAAGCGCTTTATAAATAAAGTTCGATTGATTGATTGATTGAAAGCAAAATGTCGACAACAGCTGAAAACATCAGGGGTCTCATTTATAAAACTGTCCGTGAGACTCTGCCTATAAGAGTCCATACAAGCAAAACCCAATCTTCATGTACGGAGAAAAAAGAAGGGATTTATAAAACCCTCCGTACGTGCAGCACCACGTAATCTCCCCTTCACTGATTCCACCTGGAGCAGAAATGTGCGCACATGACCCCTCCTCACACCACATCCCTGCACGCCTCCATGTCACCATATAAGGACATGCAAAGTAACTTGAATGAGATTTACCTAAACATGAGGCGATAATGACAGGGTTTTATGCCGCAGCAGTGACAGCAGAGGCCGGGTGGATCTTTACTTACATGTTACCGCTGTTTCTCTGATCACAACCTATTGGCAGAGTGCAGTGTCTTTTGGAAATACAAATGGTCTCAACTTATATAGCGCTTTTCCACCTACATTAGGCACTCAAAGTGCTTTACAGCAAGGATCCACTCACCCATTCGCACTCTCATTCATACACCAGTGTGCGCAGACACTCGAGGCAAGCTGGGTGAAGTGTCTTGCCCAAGCACACAACGACAGTGTGCACCTTCAGGAGGCGGGATTCGAACTCCCGACCTTCCGATCATGAGACGACCCGCACTACCATTTGCGCCACCGTCGCCCCAAAATACACTTTTAGAACGTAAAGAAGAGCCTTTTAGACGCTGATTGTGATATTTGCCAATGCCATTCACGGAGCTCAAATTTCCTGAAACTACAGAATACGCTTTTAATCACTCAGATATTGCTTGTTGAGCTGTACGTGCAGTCGGGGTTTTAGGATGAGGCAGTGGTTCGCTTTGGGCGTGAATGAGGAGCAGAGTCCGGGTGGTGAGACAGAGGGGGAGGTTATGGAGCTGCAGCGCGTAATTACGCAGCGTCTCTGAATGGACTTGTACCTTGGACCAGCCTCAGCGCAGCCTCTGCAGGAGTTCAGACTATGGTTAAAAGGCTTCTGTTCGGATCCTTCCTGCTTCTCGCTCGGAGGAGGCGGCAGTGCGCTCCGGTGTCCGTGCATGAGCGTAGATGAGAGTGCACGTCTTTGACAAAAATATTGTCGTAATCTGTGACGCTCAAAGTATAAAAATTAAATATTTAACTCAAAACATATGGTTTAATTCTTATGTTTATATTTTTATTACCTATCATTTCTGATGAATAAGGTGATGATTAAATAACAAAGAAAGCTAAGCGGTTTCAAATGTGCACAAAACGTTATTTCCTCAACTGACTTTCCCTCGCCTCTCGCACTGCTTATGGCAGGTACAGACCTAGTGTGGTGGGGCGTAATGTTTCACGTTCAGTTTGATTTCTATAAATACCACCGTCGTACCAGTTCGTACGGAAGGTTTTGGCCTCCTTTTGTCCTTTTATTAATGAGACCCCTGGATTAATAAGAATTTGTGATGTTTGAGGCTAATGCTAACAGACTCTGAAGAGTCTCCCGGACGAGCCGACTTGCTAACTGTCCACATACATTAGGATCAAACGTTGCTTCTCCTTTTTATTTAAAGATGGACACCAAAACATGAACTAATGTTGCTAATGAGACAGATGCATAAAGAATCCAAATGGATTTCTAAAATAAAATAAAAATCCTGTTTCTTCCATTATAATGTTTACACGGTAAATGAGCGTAATAACGTTCTAACTGTAATGAATGTGTCCTCACCTGAGAGTGGAGAGTGAGCAGTGGGGATCCTCCTGTAGAGCAGTCAGGAGCTTTACTCCTGTGTCTCCTGGATGGTTGAAGCTGAGGTCTAGGTCTGTCAGATGGGAGGGGTTGGACCTCAGAGCTGAGGCCAGAGCAGCACAGCCTTCCTCTGAGATCATACACCCTGACAGTCTGAACACACAGGGTTAAATAGAGTCATAGAAATGACAAACTCACAGAGATGAAGAGTAAACCCTCTTACCTGAGCTGCTCCAGTTTACAGTGAGGACTCTTCAGTCCAACAGACAACATCTTCAGCCCCGAGTCCTTCAGGTCGTTGTTACTGAGATCCAGGACTGTCAGACTAGAGGAGCTGAGGACTGAGGACAGAGCTTCACAGCTGCTCTCTGACAGGTTACAGCCGCTCAGTCTGGAGAGAACACACTGTTTTAGGAGAAGTTTAGAAGGTTCATACTTACATAGACCTCACTCACAGAGCTTTGTTGGAGGCTTTGACCACTGGCAGCAGCCTCAGCAGAGCCTCCTCTGAAGCACAGTATTTCTTCAGCTCAAACTGCTCCAGAGCTTCTTCTGATGACAGTAAGATGAAGGCCAGAGCTGACCACTGAGCAGGAGATAGTCGACCTTCAGACAGACGTCCTGAGCTCACGAGCCGTTGGACCTGCTTCACCAGAGAACCATCATTCAGTTCATTCAGACAGTGGAGCAGGTTGATGCTTCTCTCTGCAGACACTTTCTCACTCAGCTTCTGTTTGATGTACTCAGCTGTTTTCTGATTGGTCTGGGAGTTACTTTCTGTGTGTGCCAGCAGACCTTGGAGAAGGCTCTGATTGGTCAGCAGTGAAAGACCCAGGAGGAAGCGCAGGAACAAGTCCAGGTGTCCATTTGGACTCTGTAAGGCCTGGTCCACAGCCGTCTGGTAGAACTCTAATGGACTGCTATGAACAAAGACATGCTTCAACCTGGAAGATCTGGAGTTTTCTTTTACCAACAGGTTGACTCCTGTTCTGAAGAAGGTCTGATGGACATGAAGAGCAGCCAGAAACTCGTGCACACTCAGATGGATGAAGCAGTAGACCTTGTCCTGGTACAGGCCTGGCTCCTCTCTAAAGACCTGTGTGAAGACTCCGGAGTACACTGAGGCGGCTGCAGCGTCCAGCCCACACTCGCTCAGGTCACGCTCGTAGAAGATCAGGTTTCCTTTCTGCAGCTGCTCAAAGGCCAGTTTTCCCAGAGACTGCACCATCTCACAGGTCTCTGGACTCCAGTGTGGGTCTGCCTCAGATCCTCCTTCATACTTGATGTTCTTCACTTTGGCCTGAACCACCAGGAAGTGGATGTACATCTGAGTCAGGGTCTTGGGCAGCTCTGCTCTCTCTCTGGTTTCCAGCACATGCTCCAGGACTGTGGAGAGGATCCAGCAGAAGACTGGCATGAAGCACATGATGTGGAGGCTTCGGGACGTCTTGATGTGGGAGATGATTGTGTGGGCCTCGTCTCTGAACCTGTTCCTGAAGTACTGCTCCTTCTGTGGGTCGCTGAACCCTCGCACCTCTGTCACCATGGAGATGCACTCAGCAGGGATCTGATTGGCCGCCGCGGGGCGTGTGGTTATCCAGAGGCGAGCGGAGGGAAGCAGGCTCCCCCTGATGAGGTTCACCAGCAGTTCCTCCACTGAGGTGCTCTCTGTGGGCTCCGTCAGGGCCTTGGTTTGGGTGAAGTCCAGAGGAAGTCTGCACTCGTCCAGACCGTCCAAGATGAAGAGCACCTGCAGCTCTTCAAAGCTGCTCACTTCTTCTGTTCCTCTAAAGAAGTGATGGAGCAGCTGCACCAGGCTGAAGCTCCTGTCCTTCAGCACATTGAGTGCTCTGAAAGTGAAGGGGAACAGCAGCTGGACGTCCTGGTGGGCTTTGCCTTCAGCCCAGTCCAGACTGAACTTTTGAGTGAGCAGAGTTTTCCCAATGCCAGCCACTCCCTTTGTCAGCACTGTTCTGACGGGCGCCTCTGTGTCCGCGGGGCCTTTAAACATGTCTTCACATGTGATGGCTGTCTCTGCTCCGCCTGGTTTCCTGGAGGCTGTTTCCATGTGTCTGACCTCATGTTCCTGGTTGACCTCTGAGGCCCCTCCCTCTGTGATGTAGAGCTCTGTGTAGATCTGCTGCAGGAGGGCGGGGCTTCCTGCTTTAGCCACGCCCTCAAACACACACTGACACTTCTGCTGCAGCTCACGCTTCAGTTTACGCTGAAGAACTCCAGAACATCTCCCTGAATGAAGACACAGACAGAGCCTGAGTCTCAGAGAGGATCAAATGATTGAGTGAAATGGACCTACTGCTCCACAGACGCTCAGCCAGCTCCTTCTGCTGCCTCCTCCTCAGGAAGTTCACAGTGATCTTCAGAAAAGCCTCTCCATCCTCATCCTCCACAGGCTCTAAGCATTCTGGGTAATCTGTGCTCAGAACCTTGTGGAGTTTCTTCAGCTCCTTCTGGACAAAAGTGAAGATGTCCTCCTCCAGAAGCTGCACAGACACATTAGAAACAACACGGCAGTGTCAGATCTATGTGAAACAAGTCCATTCATCTGAACATCCCCAAACTTCAGTGAAGGACACACCTTAAATATGGAGTCCAGCTGAGTGTGATGTTGCTGAGCTCTGAGCTCTGGAGCCTGCTCCACTCTGTGATAGAGACACAACAAACAACTCAGAATTCAGCTGTTTCTCTCAAACTTTCAGAACCTCATTAAACCACTGTCCTTGTGTTTAAACAAACTGAATCTTACAGATCTGAGGAAAAGTTCAGTGGTCGCCACATCGACCGGTCGCTCCTGAGGGACTCACAGTCGGGGCCTGGTTCAGAACCGTCTGGTCTGACGTCAACACTGGGTCTAACACAGACAAATACATTTACAATAAACATGAAATATTTATATCAAATGTGATGGATCCTGGTTCATTTGATGACAAACAAGTGAGAGATAATTGTAACTTAATAATATAATTTTTATATTTTGTTTTTATCAAACACTTAAAAGTGGAGAAATAGCCAGAATTATTTACAGGCTGTTTTTTATCTTCCGTCTACAGTCCATTATCTTGATTTTAGTTGCTCATCCTTGTGATTGAAATAACAGCACAGTAATTGTGATTGTCACCAAGCAGTAAAAATGTCAACATTTGCTAAAGATTCCTTTGATTCCTTCAGGAAATCTTTCCTAGATACTTCCCTTTATGTGACAATAATATTCCATAATACACAGAGTCAAAGCTCACCGCTCTGTCCTGAAGTACATTGGTTTTTCCATAGATCGGTCACTGAGGGACTCACAGCTGGGACCAGGTTCAGATGGAGGATGTTTCTGGAGGATCCTGAGACAAAGAAGGAAACACACTTCAGTGAAACACATGGGACTGTCTTGGATCAGACTCAGAAACAGTGTTGTTTTCGTCAACGAAGACGATAACGATATGATTTCGTTGACGCCCCTTTTTTTAATGACGATAAGTAACGATGACGAGCTAAAAATAGCTCTTTGGGGACTAAAACCTGACGAGACGTTTATGAGTTTACGTCAACGAGACGAGACGAGACTAAAATGGCAGAAAGTGGTTCGTCAGATCGTTCACAAACAGAGTTTGTACGCGGAGCGGGAGAACACACCGGTAAACGTGACACAGAGCGGCGCCGCAGCTCTCATGATGCGGCCGGGCAGCGGCGCCTCTCTCTCTCTCTCCCTCTCTCTCTCCCTCTCTCCTCGTGGCGTGCAGTGCACTGCTAGCGTACATCCTCCACGGAGCGCATCTGACAGGGACATCGACCTCAGGACAGTTTTAAATACCGTAGCCGTAGCGTCTGAACGCAGAACGCATGTTGAGGCTACGTATGTGCAGACAGCGCTGTTGATCAGAGGACGAGGAGAGCGGGCGCTTTTGGGGAAAGTCCTGTTCACAAAGACACTTCTACTACTGCCTATTGTGGTGTGATCTGTTTGTCAAAAGCTATAAAGCCAATAGATAACTATTATTTATCCCAATTTCCAATAGTTATCTAAATTAATTATAACTTATAACTTGACTAAAACCTTTACATTTTCGTCTGACTAAAACGTGACTAAAACTATCACATTTAGAAATGACTAAAATGTGACTAAATCTATCACATTTAGAAATGACTAAAATGTGACTAAATCTATAAGCATTTTCGTCCAAAAGACTAAGACTAAAACTAAAAGGGCTGCCAAACACAACACTGCTCAGAAAAGGATCATCTACTCCATCACAGAAACAATATAATCTGATTAAACTAAACCTGCTCTTAAGTCTTGTACGTTTTGATTTTGTGTTTTGTTTTAGAAGCAGAAGTTTATAGAGACGTTGTTGCACCGGGTTCCCAGAGGAAACGGTCCTCTCACCGCTTCTATTCACTGTTTACACATCAGACTTTAATATAACATAGACGGCTGAAAGAGTGGACTTATATATGATCTCAAAAGCTACTTTAAAAAGAGGTCAAAGGTTACTTTACGCTGCATCACTTTGATATAAAGAACAGAGTTAGAGTTGACTCTGATATAAAGAACAGTGGTGGATCTCACCTCTGAGCTTTGGGGTCAGTGGTTTAGAGTTAGAGGCTCCGTCGTCTCTGAACTCTCTCTCCTCCATCGTGTGTCCAGCTCTGACTCACTCTGAGACTGAGGGAAACTAAGAATCAAAATAACAGACACTGAAAGGTTAATGCAAACACTTTATGAGTTTATGGTCATTAAGATTAGATCAGGAAGACAGACTGTGATAAAAGATCAACCAGAGCAGTACGGCTAATTAACACAGACAGAAATATCTATTTAATAAAGTCCAGGTTTTTCTGAGAAGGTGATTGGCTGTCAGCTCCCACCTCTCCAGGCCCCGGGTAGGTTGGATCACAGCTGACCCTTCTCACCCTGGACACGGAAACAAAAAACATTTAGAACAACCAGACTAGTTAAAAAATGAAAGTGCACATTAAGGATCATCAACAGGTAAATCACGTCACTGCCCTGTGAAAAAATCAGAGCTAATTTCAACAACATTTTAATTTACATTTAGGTCTTTTAGATTTAGTCAAAATTCAACTAAACAAAATGTCACACAGACTTACTCAACTATATCAGTTCACCCAAAGAGTGTGATGTGTGAGCTCTCAGTCGTACAGGAGTTTGCCATCATTTGTTCATGAACGTGTGCATCATGTTATAAATGTAAAACAAGGGTTCAGTGATGGAAATAAAAAGCTGCTCCAGTCTTTTCACATTTCTTTCTTTCTTGGATCCAGCTCCTTCTGTTTTGGACGTGTCTTTTTCTGTTTTGACAGATCATATTCCTCACTGGGAGCTGCTTCATGGACTTTGTAGCTCCACAGCCTACAGGACCAGACTCGCCTCAGACTTTGTTCAGTTTGGGCTTTGATCATCGGGTCTCGTCTCCACTAGTCCATTCTCTTCATTTGCTTTTAACACAGTAGCTTTATTTGACCAAGATAATCAGATATTTCATCATTGTTAAAGTCCTCATTATTTACCTTTCATGTACATTTATTTGGGAGCTCGTCATCTGGTTGTCTATTTGTTCCAGAGCAAACACTGCACAGTTTTGTCCAGGTTAATGCTGAGATGCTTGATAAAGTTTTCTCCTCAGTGAGGCCCACTACATGTCTTTTAGACCTGGTCCCAACCCCGTTTTTTAAAACATTCTATGGATCCTTTAAAGACGAACTTTTAAACATGATGAATTGCTCTCTTCAGACGGGGGTCTTCCCTGCTGCCTTTAAGGCGGCGTTGGTGAGGCCTCTGCTGAAGAAGAGCAATTTGGATTGTAATGATTGTAACAATTTTAGACCGGTATCCAATTTACCATTTTAAGCAAAATCTTAGAAAAACTTGTCTTTATCCAACTTAATGATTTTATTACTGCACATAATGTCCTTGAGAAATTCCAGTCTGGCTTTAGGGTAAACCACAGCACCGAGACGGCCCTTTTAAAGATTTTAAATGATCTTAGATTAAATTATGACTCACAGAAGGTCACAGTGTTGGTTCTACTGGATCTGAGCGCCGCCTTTGATACAGTCGACCACACTATTCTTTTAACTCGTTTAAAACACATCGGCCTCTCTGGTGTTGTCCACAAATGGTTTACATCCTACCTCACAGACAGGACATTCATGGTAAGTGTGGATACCTGCTCCTCTAAGGTCCATAAAATTACATGTGGCGTGCCCCAGGGTTCGATTTTAGGCCCAGTGCTATTTAACCTATATATGCTCCCTCTTGGTGATGTCATCAGGAGACATGGAGTCAACTTTCATAGTTACGCTGATGATACACAGTTGTACATCTCCATGTCTCCTGATGACACCAGGCCAATGGATGCACTTTTTAACTGCATTTTAGATCAAATCCTGGATGGCAGAAAACTTTCTCCAGCTTAACCAGGACAAAACTGAAGTTTTAGTCATCGGTCCTGAGGCCCAGAGAGAGAAACTTTTACCCAAACTACAGTCACTGTCTTTTAATCCTTCCTCACAGGTGAAGAACCTGGGTGTGATTTTTGACTCTGAGCTGACTTTAACTACGGACTATTACGATGCTGTAGCTATTCTTCTATTAGAACATTTAGCCTGCTTTGAAGCCCCACACACACTGCCTCTGGATACAATTCAACTTTTATTACGGACTCAAGGTCCAAAAAGACAGCGACATCACAAACAACATTAAACTACAAAACAATTAAATTACACAGTCCCTTTAAAAAGACAGCTATACCAGTGCCTCCACATTAGCGACTGATAGCGAATGGCACTACAGGTGACATCAACCAATGAACCTATGATTGTATTAACAGATTTATTCAAACGGCATATGAAACGGTACATAAGCGTCCGCAGTGTGGCTTGCAGCGTGTTTATTCCAGCAGTGACAAACATCTCACTCGCACTGGTCCATCTCGGCCTCCTGAGACGCACACGCAGAGCGTCGTTATAGGCCACCTGCAACCTTTGCAAAGTTCCTTTTTTATAGTTCGATCAAAGGTGCGCTGTGTACAGAGGTGTACAGTATGATTTGAACAACATCATTTTCACTTTGTCCGTACAAAAGCCAAATTTACACGCCAGCGTGTGTGCCTGGGCATACAACGTTCTACATTGTCTGTTTATGTCAGCATCATCAGACAAGTCTTCTGTCAATATATGCCCAAGATATTTTATTTTGTTTGAAACATGAAGCCTTGCATTAGACAAATAAAATCAGGATATGATGTCTTCTTTTCCTCCTTGGCTCTACAGATCATAACCAAACTTTTCACTGCATTATATTTAATGTCATGCTCCAGGCCATAGCTTGAGCAAATGTTAAGTAACTGTTGCAGCCCAGCAGTGCTTGGACTGAACACAACCAGCTATACATCCAGTATTACAAGCCTTAAGTCTTGTTGACAGATCATCCAGATACAAGTTAAAGAGAATCGGGGATAGTATCCCCCCCCCCCCCCCCTGTCTGACCCCATTGCTGACCTTCAATGGAGCAGACACACTGTTCCCCCACTTAACCTGCATCCTTTGCTGAGCATACCAGTAGATCAAGATCTACTGAATGCTATTGGTCTATAATTGTCTGAACAGCCAATCTTCCCAGCTTTATCTTTTAAAACAGGAACTAACAAGACAGTGAGCATGGAATCAGGCAAAAACCCATGGGCAAAAAAAGCTGTGAAGCAGATGGAGAGCAAAGGAGCTAACCTTGCACTCGCAAACTTTAAGTGCTCAGCTGAAACACCATCTGCCCCATTGGCTTTATTGTCTGACAAATTTGAGATAGCTTTGAGGACATCATGACATAAGATAGCATCTGAGCTATCAACATCATCAACACAATGAGGGTCACTCTGAACACAATTAAATAACATAGCGTAATGTTGCCGCCACAGTTCCAATATATTACCAGTGCCAGAGATGCCATCAACCACGCATGGCAAGGACACCTTAGTTTTCATGGCCCTGACATCTTTCCAGAACTCAAATGCATTGTTACACTGCAGTTTTATGGCCATTGAGTCAGCTTTCATTGTTTGCTCATTTTTTGTGATGTAACGAAGAGCATATTTATATTGAGCATTGGTGACCTTTTTGTGCTCAAAAACTGGCCCAAATCTTGGTCTTCCTGCTAATATCCACTGAAAGAATGCCTCACGTGCCTTTGTATGAAATTCAGCCACATGAGCATTCCATCCAGGTTTAACTTTCTTTTTAACTTTGCATGTGTGAAAGGATTTGCTTGAAACAATTAGTGCTTTCATTATGTCATCATATATAGAACAAATAGCTGAAATATGTTCAGGGTTCCGGCACATACTATCTCTACACATGACTGCTTCTCTAGGCATATAGATGTTACCAAGTAGGCTCTCTGTACGCACACAATAGGATACTATTTCCTCTTGTGTAAGAGAGTTCCAGTCCACGTAACAACTACTTTGATTGTCATGACTTACTGTCAAAGGCAGAGCCTGAAAATTAATTTCCCTCCCAAAAAGGTATATGATCAGTTGTAGCTAGCTCATAAAAAATGTTCATGTCTGTCAGTGAGGCGTGTGCATCAGCTGTAGCAAGACAGTGATCCAACCAAGAGGTTGTATGTCATGCCTCACTAACATATGTAAAACTATCAGCAGGCAGATGGACTTTGGATGACAGAATGACCCCATTATCCTCACAAAACTGGTTTAAGTGATTAGCAAAAAGTGACCTTCCATCAGCAATATCTGCATTAAAATCACCAATAACAAACACATTAGAACACTTGTTATCCTGGATAAAGGAATTCATAAAAGCAAGCCTATTAAGATATTCAGTTTCATTAAGATGACATTCAAACGGGGTGTACACATTCAGAACAACACAATCCTTGCCGTCATGAGTTAAACGTATTGCAATACACCAGTCCACTTCAAATCTATTAACAGTGACGCAAGAGTCAAGTCGTTTGCTCCAAAGAATCGCTACACCTCCAGGGATGCACCTGCGTATAATTCCACTACTAAAGTCAACGGTGGACTCTCCTGCCCCGTGAAAGTTATCATGTAACACATTTAATCCTTCCAAGTCCTGCTTGGTCAGAAATGTCTCCTGCAAGCACAGCACATCGCACTGCTCCAACAGGTGGTCAACAACTAAAGGCTGATTTATAGTCGAGCGTCCGGTCCCGCCCACCACAGCCCCGTCTGCTTCACGCAAGCCAGAATCGTTCGAACTTCCGCGTAGCTCCTCTGCCTTCACGTTGTGATGTATATTTTAAATCTTTTTTTTTAATAGCATAAAAAGTGAAAACACAAAAGCACTAAATCATAGGAACAATATATTAATGAAAAATAACTTCAAAGAGGGAGACTGAAGGAGTTTGTTGTGTGTTTCCTTGTTTTGCGAAAGGATCAACCAATCACGGCACTTGCGTTCTGCAGCACTGGCCGCGGAGTCACTTTGTGCGGCAGGTGCACGTCAGCGGCAGGTGCAGCTGTTGCGAACTCCCCGATTGGCTCCCACGTGCGTCCAGCACGTAAACGCGGAGCTGACGCTGAAGCATACTTCAGCTCCGGCTGCAGAACGCAAGTGCCGTGATTGGTTGATTCTTTCGCAAAACAAGGAAACACACAACAAACTCCTTCAGTCTCCCTCTTTGAAGTTATTTTTCATGAATATATTTTTCCTATGATTTAGTGCTTTTGTGTTTTCACTTTTTATGCTATTAAAACAAATATTTAAAATATACATCACAACATGAAGGCAGAGGAGGTACGCGGAAGTTCGAACGATTCTGGCTTGCGTGAAGCAGACGGAGCTGCGGTGGGCGGGACCGGCCGCTCGACTATAAAACAGCCTTAAACCGACGGGCTCTATCCTCTACGCTCTGGCCCAAGCGTAGACCGCGACAGTTGTATGACAGTACTTTCACACCCATATCCCGTTTCAACCAGTCTCAGTGCCATGGTGGCGACAGAGCCCCACTCTTCAACCCACCTAGGGCACCACCATTTGAGCCAGAGACTCCAGCGCTGCCGTTGCGTGGCTCGTAAAAGCGCCTCACATAAGCACCCACAGGCCAGCCACGCCTGTACCCACAATAACGACACTTTTACCTGGCTTCCGCAGTCCAGGTGCAGAGGATACGTTTTCTCATATTGTTTCTATATTTGTCGTCTAAGCTGAATTCATGAGACTACACAGGTATCAGTGTTTCCTTCTGCGCTGGAGCTGTGTGTCGTGGTGTTCTTGACTCCACGTTGTGCATTAAAACTGTGTAATCCACAGCTCCTCGTTGTTTAATCCTTATTTTCTTACATGTATGTCAGTGATCGACAGCAAAGGTTTCGAGCTGATATTTCTTTCTTTTTGAGGCGACTGCTGCTGTAAAAATGTGCATGTCCTAAACTCAGTAAATAAAGCTGTTGTGGATAAACTCACTGCCCACAGCATCGAGGAAATGGCCTCATTCAAAGCGACCTGTTCCATAATGCACAGTCCAATAATAAAAATGAATCATTAACCTTCACCAGCCTCTGAAGGATCAAATTCCGACGTCTTTACTGTAAACACCGCCATAAAACTGCACCAGTTTATTGTTTTATTCAGGTTTATCTGAGGTTAGAGTTCGACACGAGCTCACAATATTACACCAGTAGAAGTCGACGCTAAAACAAACTAATTCATACACAAAGTTACTCAAATGATTGTAAAAAATAATAAGTAAATCTAACTCATTACTGTCTCTGACATATGAGCAAACGATTCTGACCAAACAATGGATTTCCTACTAATGTGTGGTATTGTCTAAAATAATATGACTCTGTTAGACGTTTAAAATAAATGATTAAAGTATTTTGTGTTCAAATTTTGGTTCTAGCTTTCAGAGCCTTGCATGGTCAAGCTCCTTCTTACCTCCGTTTTTTGATCCAGCCTTACACCCCTGCTCGGGCTCTGAGGTCTGTGGATCAAAATCTGCTGAGGGTTCCACGCACTTGTTTTCGTACTAGAGGTGACCGATCCTTTCAGGCTGTTGCTCCCAGGCTTTGGAACGATCTTCCGCCCTCTTTGCGCTCTATTGACTCTGTTGATACTTTGAAAAGCAACCTTAAGACTCATTTATTTGTTCAAGCCTTTAATTAGCTACTTTTGGGCTGCTATGATTTCTGTGTTGTTCTGACCCTTTTATATGGTATGTAATTTTCGATTTTTAACTGTGTTGTGAAGCACTTTGTGGCTTTGTCTGTGAAAGGTGCTATACAAATAAAGATTACTTACTTACTTACTTACTTCAAAACGCCAAAGTCAAATGAAGGTAACAGACTTTATTTATGTGATTATCTGACTTATATCTCTGACTCACAATGACCCTGTACACACAAACCCCTGAATCCTGAATGTGGAATTGAAATCAGTGGCAGAACTCACCGGAGCTGATGCCCTGTGGATCGGTGCGTGTGGCCCTAAAGCCGTGGTCCTGTGTCAGTCAGATCCTCCGTGGCTCCTCTCCGTCCCGTGTGTGACTCTAAACAGCGTTGCCAGGTGGGAAATGTAGGATTATCGTACCAGAGACTCAAAATTATCGTATTTTGAAAGAAATTATCGTACAAATGTCGAAAACAAAATGACAAGGCTACGAGAGAGCTATAGTCAAATAAAATCACTCGATCGAGATCGTGTCCTATGGGTTCTTAGAGTTTTGTGGCACTCACTAGTTGTGTAGACCAATGTGTCCCCCACAAACAAATACATAGGAACTAACTATTGAGCATCAGAATCATGGGGGCGGGCGCAACTGAGCATCCACCAATCATGCTCCTTGTTCTGAAACATACACATAAACGTCACTCCCTTCATATCCTCTCACTCCCAGCAAAGCACGGGGTTAAAAAAAAAAAAAAAAAAACTCGCAAAATATACATTTGGCTAAATTATCGTACATTAGATATTATTGATCGTACATCGTACATAGGGCAAAATTATCGTACAAATACCATAATTATCGTACACCTGGCAACGCTGACTCTAAAGAAACCTGCCCGACTGTAATGTTTCATGAACTCGACTCCTCCCACCTTTGCCCCTTTCAAACGCACCAGTCACTCACTCACTGACTTTTATTACTGCGGAGTCACCTGAGGCGCAGCTGCTCTTTGCTCCTGGTCGGGCAGTTACGAAATATCTCTTAATACTGTAACTAAATTATATTTCATTGTTTGTGATGTGAATGTAATATAATGAGTGCAAATAATAAACCCACTTTGCATGTATTATATATTTAGAGCAATCGCGTCAAGTTCAGTTCATTTACAAGTTTTTAATGACAGATGTTGAAAACCCCTTCTCTCCTCTCAGTTCACATGGGACTGGAGAAGTCAAGAGAAAATCAGTTTCTACATAAACACAAAGCCGATTTTATTCCGCGCAGAGAAACGGTGCAGTGTTGACTTGTTGGTGCAAATGAACATTGGACATTTTACTCAAATCAATCTATTAAACATCAGACTGAAATGAACGGGCTTCGCGCTCGACCGGAAGAGTCGATACAATGAAGAGCCAATCCAAAAAGTGGGCGGGGCGGAATAATGTGACGTTAAGGTGGCGGTTCCAGGAGGGGATGTTAACTATGTTTGAGCAGATGTACTTTAACAGTTTTAATATCAGAGTGAAAAACAACCAAACTCTCCCTTTACAACGAAATGTGTCTCTGCATTTGACCCGTCCCCAGGCTGATGGTCAGAATCACCTGGCTGGAGGATTCACCTATTGTACATGTTTTAGTGGTAGGGGAAACCAGAGGAAACCTACGCAGACACGGGGAGAACATGCAAACTCCACAGAAAGGCCCCGTCCAGGTGGGAATCGAACCGGAACCTTCTTGCTGTGAAGCACGAGCTCTAACCACTGTGCCACCGACTTGTCCACTAAGAACTAGTTAATTCAAAAACTAAACAAGATCCAAAATCCCTCTGTATCCCCCTTGTAACTAACATATGTTGCAAAATAAAGTCATACATTTAAACCTGGCTCTGTCCCTGATTTCAAATGACTATCGATACATAAACGGTCATGTTGTTAAAACTCTGTTACAGAGTTTTAACACAGATTACAGAGCATTAAAACTCTAATCCACAGCTCCTCATTGTTTAATCCTTACTTATTTTATTACATGTCCAATAAGGAAGTGAAACTAGAAACAGTCCTAAATATAATTGTGTTAAGTATGTTTTAGCAAAAATGTGTCTAATGTGTCTTTATGCACTTTAAACAATACCAGTATGGTGTCAGGCACCAAAACAATTATTATCTTCAAAGACCAAGTTTTCATGCTGTTGGTCCATGCATCAAGAACAATTCCTAATTTGTGAACCTGTTCTCAAACAATGGCAATAAAACCTATTCTGATTCTGATTCTGAGTTTTGTTATTAAGTTTCTTTTTAGATACTTGTAACACCTACGCTGTTAGGCAAAGGACTGTAGGGTATGGACCAGTTCTAGATTCGAAAGGAGTGGTGTGTAATCCAAAATGAGAGCCAAAGTCAATAAGTTTAAATGGAAAAGCCGGCAATTTACTTAACATAGATAATAAAAGGACAGACAAACATCAAACATTAATACGGGCACTTCTGTTAGTTACCTGTTAAACCTTTGTATTGTTTAAACTTTGAGATGAGTTCAATAAAAAAAAGGTATGTTTCACTTATTTCCTCATTTCAACAAGTTTTGTTTTATGACCGGTCATTTAGTTACTTTGAGTGTTTTTAATTTAAACCTATTCTTAAATTACTTTAATTTAAGTTTAATCTTGGTTTCAGGTTTATATTATTCACTCTTTTCAATTTTCAAACACGTTTTGTCACTTTAAAAATTACACCATAGGTACCCTTTAAATACATAAATAAAACAATTATCAAAAGGATCCAGTAAACAATTTGGCTTGCAAAGCAATAACAAAAAGAAAATGGCTTCTAATTGTCCAAAAACTTAGCAAAACTTAAATTGTGAATATGTTCTGAGTTCAATGTAGGCGCCCTTTAACGTGCGCTCAAATCCGTTGGAAAAACTCCACAAACGCTCCTCAAACCTTGGTCTGGGAGTCAGTGAGGTTCTTTGGTGGAATGCGGACCACGCGCGCCTCGCGAGACGCTGCCGTTGATCCTGAGAATGTTCCGTTGGGTGGCTCGCCTTGGTCTCGACTCGATCCTGGGTCCAAGAACTCGATCCAACTCCAAGAACTGAGGTGTTCTCGGGGTGGGGATAAAACCTGGCCTGTGGAGCAGGCCAACAAGGATCGCAATTAGCACAAAATAAATTACATTCAAGTAAAAACACAAATCCAGCCGCTTACAAGGCTGCGGAGGCTACGTAACTTAAGAGAGAAACAAAAAAAAGAGAGGCGACCATTTGTTTTTAGCTGAGCTGCTTACTGTTACTGGGAAATAAAGCTTCTTTCACATAAAATGAACAAACCACCGTAAAAATAATCAACATTGTGACAACAGAAATAAAAGTAGAAATGCAGAAAACGTTAAGTTACCGTTATCTGGTCCCTGCCGTCTCGGGCAAAAGCGCAACTGCCTCGTTTAACCGCAGCGACAAACGCTGCGTAAAAGAATACATTTATATTAACTTCAGCACCAAATGCTGGACAAGAGAAATAAAAATAAAAGAGCAAATATATTGTTACCGTTTCTTTGCTCTCTGCCGTCTCAAGCAAAAGCATCGGCCTCGTTTAACCGCAGGCGACAAACACTGTACAATAAATAAGTTTGCGTCAACTTCAGCTTCAAATGCTGAGCAAATAAATAAATAAACTCACCGAGACTACTCTCAAAGGTTTCACGTCTCGTAGACACACTCTTCCCTCAACCCGGCAAGGCAAACGGTGTGTAAGATCACTTTTCGGTGTAGTTTGGGTCAGTTTTGTTCGTAACGGCTGCACTGCTCTACTCGCCCGTGCGCTCTTTTCAGACTCCTGCCGCTGACTGAGCCTCGGCCAGGTGGGGGAGGGCATACGCCGAGAGCGTCTTGAATCAGTTATATTGATAACGGTTTACAATGTAACTTTTATAATAACATTGTAAATTCCACTAATTATATATTTAATGTCACGTAGTTTTTTAACTGTTTTAAGCGAATATTTAATTAGGTTATTTATGAATATTTATAAGGTTATTTATTGTCAGGTTTTGTCCAGTTACACCAGTGTTTATTTGTAACGGGGGTTACATACTACTTGTGACAGTTAATAGGAACAACTGGCTCCTCACCCACATGGGAGTGTGACAGCATCACATTCTAGAACCTGAAAACAAGCAATCAGTGACTAACACAGACGGTGTGACATCACCATGACTTTATTCCACAGCTGATATCATTTGCCTGATAACTCTCCGTCTGCCCGCATCCCCTCGCCGCACCGGCCCTCCAGGCAGCCCATGATGCCCGTCCTCCAGCCCCGGTGCGTCGGTGCAGCCCGTGCCCAAAGGAAAACCGCCGGCCCGGGATAAGTCCACGGCCAGATAATACACAGACCTGCCTCAGGGTTCCCGCGCAGCTTGGAAAACATGGAAAACATGGAAAACCTGGAAGCGGACCGGATGATTTGAAGTTTCAAAGTTTTACTTATTGTTTTTCAAAAGGATGTAACAGGACACATTAGACACATACCTTCTGTGGCACAGGAGTTTCCCATCATAGACAAAGGTTCTCAAGCCATCATCTGTACCAGGGTTTAGCGCTCTCATCTCGAAACACTGAGCTTTCAAAATGTTTTAAAATATGAAACTCCAAATATTCCCCACTACAAGCTATAAAACAAGGAGCATTTGGGGATTTATTGATTGTACCTGTATGTTTATTAAAATCACGCAACTCGACTGTTACAATGGCAATGTTCAATCGAATGGTTCATGTCTGAAAGGTCCGTATTCTGCTGAGCTTCCTTTACTTCCTTTGATGCCATTAGCTAAAGACTAGTTCATGAAAGCTTGACTTTCCTTTTCATTGTTGTGAGGGCTGAGTACCATTACATGATACAAGTACAGTGTTGGAAAAAAATAAGTTTAGGTACTACTGGTGTTGGAAAAAAACTGAAAGTAGCGAAAGAAGGAACCAAAAAAAAGTTATATCTTTGGATCCAAGTTTTGATGCTGTTGGTCCAGGGACTGTAAGTTGTGTTTTCCTCAGATCAGATCTTACACATATTTTCAGAAACTACATGGTCTGATGAAAAAGTGATTAATTCGTGAAAAAAGACAAAAGTGTCAAAACGGAACAAAAATGTGACAAAGATGTGCAGGAAAATCAACAATAACATGAGTTAAACAGGCGGTGCCAGCCCTAGTCACCACTTTTGGAGAGCACAATGAGAGGAAAGAGTTTCTGCTGGTGTTTATTTTGTTTGTGAAAGTCAGGACTGAGCGTCTCTTTCCCACAAAGAAAACATCATATTCAAATGTGTCCCAGAGTACGTTAAAGCTCTGCAGAATACGGGCCTCTGGGTGAACCCTGAACCACAGTTTCCCCATCACATCCCTGACGTTTACAGCGTTGTGTTGGTATCAGTGTCTTCTGTGTGAGGAAACTCTCCAAAGCTGCGGGAACGGCCTTTATTCTTCAGGACGGTGAACCTGAACAAACCTGATGGTTTACGGCTGCGATGATCATGTCCATCGTGTAAAGGAGCTCCGTCTGATTCTGCGTCCACACACTCACGTTTGTGTCTAACAGCGTCACAGGAAGAAGTGAGGCTTTTGTTTTGTGTATTTGTGAGGAGGTTACCTTTCGCTGCAGGTGGATTGTCATCAGATTTGTGAGTCCCTGAACTGTAGGAAGGTGATGGATCGAGCCAATCGTACGACAGAATGTCTTTCTCTCACACTAAATGATAAGGAAACGTACGGCAACTTATCGCATTCATTTGAATAATTAAAGTTCTATTTTCACGAGAATAGTTTCTGTCTTAAATTCCCTTTGAACAAATGTCTGCACTGGGTAATGCTCTTGTGAGTCGGCGTGGAGAGATGTTTGACATGTGCTCAGAATATGTCCCGGCTCTTTCCACTCTGGTTAGGGGCCGTCAACAAATTACTATACGAAACTCGATGGAAACGCGTGTCATTTTTCTTCAATAGTTTTATGGGCATTTGACCCAGTGACCCACTTTACAATATTACACAGCAAATTCAGTAGTGTTGAATTTACAGTGATGATGCTGTTGCGAGTAGAGTGAGGGAACGCACCCTGAATACAGTGATAATTTAGCACCAGTAGTTTTTTTTTTGTACCGTTAATAAGACGCTAAGAGAGCAGTAATGCTTATCCGTTTCGCGTTGACATCTAACAAGCTTATTTGGAAAACATCTGCCAAATAACGTGGTTTAATGAAGCTTTACATGCGTTACATGTCACATCGGGCGCAGCCATGTTTAAGTGCTCCTTCTCGGGTGAGCTGATTCTGTCCCGAGTTTCCGAGAGTTGGTGCGTTCCAGTTGAAATTTCCAAGTCGCAGCTTGGAAATTCCGACTTCCGAGATCAAGTGGAACGCACCATTAGTTAGCATTAGCATGCTCCCGCTAGCTTTAGCATGCTCTTGGTAACCGCAACATTTTGCGCAGCGATTAAAAATACATTTGCGGAGGTTAAAAATAACTCAGCGATTAAATTCTCAAGGTTCTTCCCGTTACAATGATATACAGCATGTCCATTCACTCAGATTTAGTTGGTGAAGGTTGTGTTCACCAACTAAAGCAGATGCAGATGAGGCTCGGTTCATTTCAATAGAGTTCGGGAAATTCCACAGTTACCATGGAGATCGGCCATCTTTGCAGCTGTTAGCATAAATTTCCATTGACTAACATTGGCTAAAAACAGTATACAAAGTGGAGAAAAAAGCCGTGGAACAACTGCGTTAGTTGCTGAGTCACTGCTGGTAAATACATCTAATTTACGTGCGTGGGGGCGGTAGCAGTGAAAGCAGACGACGGTAAAGCTAAAGCAGGGGCTATTTATATTTTAGGGCTGGTGCCATCTAGTGGCAAGTCCAGCCTGCTACACTCATCCCCCCAAATATAATCGGCGTCCCGACGATTACACATTTACACAAATGCATACATCACACGCACACAAAGACATTTAAAAAGACATGGGCCCTCGCACCGTGCCACAGCCACTGCCAACAAAAGTTTAGACAGGACTGTGTGACGGCACAATTCTAAAAAAATGAAACGCAACGAGACAGCTACTACAGCCGCTCATGCAACCTCGTCCAATGTCCGTAGCAACACGAACGAGGGGCCTTAACGGCACATTACACAATTGGAGAACACGAACAACGAGTAGACTAAATCTGGTTACTTACATGACTACATATCCGATGCAGTAACAGCTGCGCGTGAGCACTGGCGATGAACGAGGAAACACGGGTACGGCTCATACAGCGGCCCTTACATCTCATACCATCTACTGCTGTCAGGGCAGTATGAGCCACCCTCAGAAGGCCAAAATAGTGTACCGTCAACACGAACAAACTGGTTTGGTTACACCTTTGCAACCTCCTCATCGTTCCACCCCGTGTACAGGCTAGATGAGGTGCCCTGAGAGCGACCAGTTGACAGACACAATCACTTGAAACTTACTTTATTTATTTATTTATTTTATTTATTTATTGGTTTATTTGGTCGGGACAGTGCATGTTAATGAACATACATGGGTCTCATGCATGTAAACACGCCACACCGGATTGTAGCCTTAGGCTAATTTCCATCCATCGTCCCCCATTCACACTCTCAAACACACTCTCATTCATCCTGGCCTATTGTACATGTTTTTAGTGGTAGGGGAAACCGGAGTACCCGGAGGAAACCTACGCAGACACGGGGAGAACATGCAAACTCCACACAGAAAGGCCCCGTCCAGGTGGGAATCGAACCAGGGACCTTCTAGCTGTGAAGCACGAGCACTAACCACTGTGCTACCGTGCCGCCCTGTACCGAGGCTCTTCCTCACTGACAACTTTTGTGTAACAATGGATGCGCCGACACGCGAACAGTAAACGAGGAATCCTTCATCTCACTTTACGTACCATTGCCTGGGGTGTAAGCCACCACTGGAGGCCGCCAGGGCACAGCACCTGCCGCGGGCACCAAGCTGCTGTGTCCTCACGGCCACCGCCCCATGGCTCCGTAACAATTGTCCTTGAACCACAGCTGCCTCGCCTTTGAACAGAACACAATTTGAGTTAACACATTGCCACAGCTAATCAAGATATCACTAATGGTAGCATCAGCATGTTGTTTGTAGCTTGAACAGATTCAAAAGTGTGGTTTTAGAACAAAACAAATCTATCAACATAATTATGTCCATGAATAACAAATACATCAAATAAAAAGTAAGTCACAGAAAACCACATGCAAATATACACACTTTGAAATAACACAAATGAACATAAAAGGTTGGACAGTGCATTTGCTAAACCAGCACTGAAGAACAGAGCCACTTACTAGGCAGCTACCTTTGCTTGCATCAGCAGAGATACAAAAGTTGTAGTATTTTTACATGGAACAGCCTCTATTTTAAATCAATTATCCTGCCGACATGCGCCAAATGTGGCATGACGAGTGGTTAGGGTGTTTAGAAACTAAACATAATATACTTGAATAACAAATACCAACAACGCCAGCTTGAATTAACAAGCACTAAAGGACACACAGGTTCGTAATTGAATAAGAGGCATAGACAGTTCCATTACAAAAAATATAAGGTTTCATTTATTTACTTTGTGTTAAGCTCAATAAGTTATTTGGGTTTCATTTCTTGTACCAAGTACCATAAAAACAAGTTTACGTTTCAGTCCCTTCTCACGTCGGTGGTGACCAGCGTGGGCACAATTGTTCATTTTTTTATCAGAGTATCCCAATGGATTTATCACAGTGGAGGGAAATAACTCAGATGACATGGGTACAGAGGTAAAAGGCGAGAAGGCGAGACAGCCATGGTGTTGCGTGGAGACCTATTTAAAAAAGGAAACGTTAGGCTACGTAATCACTTACTCTTGCGTGAACCAAAACAAACACGTACCTCCTCCAAGCGCAGAGGCACGCGCTGTCAGGACCCAAACAACCGGAGGAACCCACACGGAGGACAAAAGCCAGGCCATCGGCCACCATAGCCAGCCTCTGAACATCGCGGCGCAGGCCGGAGCTAAAAGTGATACATTCGCCTGATCACAAACTATTTAAAGACACGGTAGTTACAATAAAGAGAATACTGTTTACCTGTGAGCCGCCCGCAGCTAACGCTCCGTGACTACCCGGAAGAGTGACGGTAGGCGGCGTGCGTGGGGGCGGTAGCAGTGAAAGCAGACGACGGTAAAGCTAAAGCAGGGGCTATTTATATTTTAGGGCTGGTGCCATCTAGTGGCAAGTCCAGCCTGCTACACAAGCTTAGTGGAAACACTTTAGGCCTACATAACTGCTGATAGACACTAAATACACGTTACACCTGTGTGTGTACACTTAAATCCTGGTAATCGAGCCGAGGTGTTGAGAGTTAAAATGTTTGTGAAATGTCTACAGGAAAAACAATGGATGTGGACCGATGGGTCTGTTTGGGACTATTCAAATTGGCTTAAAGGTCAGCCGTCCAACCATGGTGGGAATGAGCACGTCGCTATGATCAATTGGCTAGGTAACGGTTCACAAAAATCTGTTCAAATAAAAATAGGAAAAAAAAGTATCCTCCAATGAAGAAGTTACATGCACCATAATGTTTGTTGCCCAATAGCAGATCATTTGTAAAGTTCTTCACAAGACTCAAACTTTAATGATTTCCTTTCTCTCTTTCTGCCTTCACCCAATCCAGAACCGCTTTGGAATGATGCCCCGGAGAACTCGACTATGGCCTACATCTGTGCCAAAGACCCACCTCCGAAACCCAAGGTGACTCTGGGGCACGTCCTGTACGAATGTACTCCCACATGTAGTCAACACATTGACTCTGTGTGTGACACTCATTTGTGGAGTCGACCCGGCTGCATCTGACCCACTGCTGTAGCTCTGGCTTCTATCTGATAATAAAACTTTTTAATCTCAGCATCAACCTGTGCGTCTGGCTTCTTTTTATATAATGCATATCATCATCGTGTCAGTTCACCAGTGATTCATTTGTTACAGACTTTTACTGAACAGGTATTAACCCAGGAGGAATTAGTCATTAGCACAAAAAGGCTGCACAGGTTTAATGTAGCCGACGCTGTCAAGTGTCAGGCGGTTAGAGTCACCGCTTTGCTGTAAGTGTTTTATGCTGATTAAACTCCCCCCTCTCATTGTAATGGTGTGGATTATGGATAAAGTTTGTTTATGATTTTAACCAAATAGTGCAGCAGATACAACTTTCACTTGATGAAACAACCATGAAATCTGGTATAATTCTTCTCCATAAGCCAGTTTTGAAAATGACTGGGCGTCCACTCAAGATTTCAAGTTTTTGTCATATGTTTCACGTGTCTCCGATCATTTGTTTATGCATTTGCTTTGGCTTTACAGACATGAGTTGAAGTCAATCAAAGGTGAAAGGATTTGTGTTTAATATTTCATAGAGCACACTTAAACAAGATGGAGTCCAATATGGCCCCACAAAAATTAAAAAAAAATCATACCCCAGAAGACTTGCTGCTGTTATTGCAGCAAAAGAGGATTCCACAAAGTATTAAGTCATGCTGTATGAATACTTATGCACGCCCCACTTTTCACTTTTCTATTTTTAAATAGAAAAGTGTTATTAAAAATAACAGAATCATGTATCATTTTGCTGTCAATTCACAGTTGTCTGTTACTTGTGTGTGAACTTTCAGTAAAAAATTCAAAATAAAATCTTTATGTTTAGGGTTGTAAACATGACAAAATGTGCAAAAGTTCAAGGTGTATTAGTACTTTCGCAAGGCACTGTATATATACACAGTGGGTTCAGGAGGTTTTGACGGCCCTACTCCAATATTGAAGTCTGATGCTGAAAATGTTAATTTTTATTTCTCATATTGTTAAAAACCTAGAGGCTGCTTCTTTCTCTATCTTGACTTAACCACAGACCTAAACTTTTATTATGAAGGTTCAAAATCAGCAAACGGAAGGGTCTGCAGCTGTAGGGTCTGAATGTTTGTGTGAATTTAAGGTTTTCATTTGTCAAATGATATCCTTTAAATGTTGAATACATGTGTTAAATTCTGATGCTGAATGTGTTATGGGCTGCTCCACTCTCCGCTGGACACAAGCTGCTGTCGGCCTCGTGCTCAGTCTGTCGGCTTCTGGCGCCCTCTCGTGGCCGGACGGTAACTTCACACCTCAGGCTGCAACTGCAAAGACAAATCATTTATTATCAAGGAAAATAAACTCTTCTTTGTGTTTCCTGCTGTGCCGTTTTGCTGAAATCCTAGAGTTCGTTCATTTATTTAAAACTGCATTAAAAAGATCCGGTTGAAGGATGTGATTTGGTCATAAACGTGTCATGGCCGAACCATCGTCACGAACTGAACAACAGGAGCGGGAAACTCCGAGAGGGAAACCGCGGCTCGTCTTTCAGCTCCAGAGGAACATCCCGGACTGAGTGAACCCGTGTGGCCGATATTTAAGCCTCGTTTTCCCGCACGGCTCTGGGAGAGACCTCGGTAAGTTTATGGCAGAGGCACATTTTGCTCCATCGGAAAATGTCATGTTTTTCAAAGCCACAACTACTTTTCTTTGCTGTTGTCCCGTTTTAGTTTGGGCTTAGCTTGATTTAAACCAGTCTTTAACGAGTGTAATAATAATAATTGTGACCTAATTTTCGTTTCCAGTTTGTTTGGAGAAGAAGAGGACGATACTCAGTAGAAAAATGGTAAGATTAGTTAAAACGGTTTGGCTAACTTTTTACAGCAACGTTAGCCGCGGGAAAAGCGCCATATTAATTAACTCCAGTCACTTAACTTATGCTTAACTTATGTCAAACTCTAAAGGAAGAAGCTACTGATCAACTATCGTAACTTTCTCACTCTTTCTATCAGATGGAGAAACAGGGATATTAGTTCAACCACAGGGTTTATACTGCACAAAACACAGACACAGTTAAAACACGGTTGATTAGCAACTGTGCTAATCTGGTCTCACATAATGACCGATGAAAAGTCGTCAAACTACTGAAAAATATCTCGTTAGAGTCTGAAACTTTAGAGCGTGTGGTAGTTTTGTGGCAAAAAACAGTAATTAGGTTTAACTAAGAGATAATGAACTTTTAGTAAAAGATATATTACAGGGACACTTTTGGGCGAGCAGGGTGAGGGGGCGACAACGACAATAGACGACTTTAGAGCTTGTGATTTGTAAGATAATGTTTTCATTTGCTGTAACCAGGTTTTTAACATATATACAAACAATGTTGGATCTTTTATTTATTTATGTTATATATTATATATTTTACGGGTTAAGCACTTTCTTTCTATAAGGTTAGGTATTGTATGCTTATTAGCAGTGGTTAAAATGGACTTTGGGAGGTGGTGAGACTAATCTAGACGACTCAGAACGATATTTGACAGGATGTGTGTAGATTACATGTAACAGAAGGTGTTTATATTACTTTTTATTATTTATTTTAGAAATAAGTTTTAAACCATTTTACAGAATAACTCTTCTTTATATGTGCGTGTGTTTGAAATACTCTAAGAAAGTTACCGCAACAGCCAGTCCTCCCCAGGAACAGCGGCGTCGCCAGGCTATTTTTACCGGGGCTTCAGCCCCGGATGTTTTCACTCTAGCCCGAATCAAATTTGATGGCCAGATTTGGGTTTCTTTTGGCCGCAAAATTACGTCTGTTGCATTGTGCGCTCTGCTCCAAAAAACGTCCTTTCCTCGTGTCCCCGACCCATCCTCACAGCGATGCTCTTGACCAGCACAGAGCAGAATGAGATGGTGATCACTGATCAATAGTTTGAAAGTCATTTTTCAGACGCAGATGAATCAGCGAGACGCGTCTTTTCCCCTCTCTCTCTGTGCCTTCTCTCTCTTTCTCTCTCTCTCTCTCTTCTCTCTCCCACTAACTTTCTGATAGGGCAACTGAACATATATTTGCTGATGTTTGTTTTATGTTTTGCCTGATGAACAGAGAGTTCATGCCTGTGCGTAAAGTCTGCTCTGATAGCTGGCGCGTTGGCACATGTTTCTTTTACTCCTCTTTCTCATGGTTTTCATTAAATAGGGCCTACAGGCTGTATTTTTGTCAAATGCATTAATAAAACAGCGACGCAAATATTGGTCAATGGCATTCAATCACAGTGGCCTCGGTCCGAGCGTTTGATGGCCGAAGCACGTGCGTAATGAGCGTAAAGCAGGCGGCGGCACTGGGAGAGGAGGAGAGAGCACGCCCGTGCGCGAAATTTGTATCGGCCCACCCGCTTTACTCGCTGCCCACTCACACATTAGACCCTGGCGCCGCTATTGTCTAAGTGTAAAAGGCTCTGACACATGTCACGGTTAGGTTGTACAGTTGAGAACATTTGGAGTGAAATGTTGGAGCGAAACCGTCCGAAACACAATGCGAAAGCCGCGATAAAAAACAATAATAAACGTGATTTGGACTTACCGGTGAAGTAACATACATGATCATGGCCTCAGTATTTCCTCTCTAGCTGTTCGATAAACCCAAGAAATGGTCCTGATAAACTTGAATTAATCCATCAAAGGAAATACAATCCACAAAGAATACAATCCATAAACTTGATCCGTCCGCTATGGCAAAGTTTCCTCTTCCAACCAGGCTGCACTTCAGAGATAGAGAGAGAGGGACGCGAACAAAAAATCAGGATGATTGACAAGTGTGGCCTCCAATCAACTGAATGAAGACGTGTCAGCCAGGCCATGGTCCCGCCCTCATGCCGCACGACCTGTGACTGTGAGCGTGGCCACACCCACACTAACGTTATGAGATGGAAAATGATGAAAACGGTTTAGATGTGTTTTTTTTTCATATTTACAATTAATAATTAATACAAAAGCCAAACAGAATAATTATTTAGAACACAAGTGAGTAAATAAATAATAAAGGTACAAATAGGCTAAGCCTACAAATTATGCAGTCTTAAGAATTTGACCTCCCAAATAACTATTATTGGCAAACATTTAAAGCTGTGACTACTGAGTGTATATATATATATATATGTTTAAATCAAAATAACTCATACATTATAATTCACTAAGAATATGCTGTTTATAATTTACAGACAAGGTGCACAAACAGAAGACAGATGCTCTAACATGGGTACATGGCTAAATCCTTAATTAAAGCAAATTTTTATTAGCCTATTATTATTATTATTATTATTATTATTAAATCAAAAATAAGGGGGAGGTGGAAATTGTTGGGAGTACAAAATGGACCAGGGTTTAGGAAATTAAAAAAATAAAGCACTACTCTTTTACAAGCTTTGGATTAAGAACAGAGCAAAGGCTCGCAGTACAGAGTCAGAGCACAGTCAGAACACATTAAACAAAACAATTATCCACTCCTCAATATCTGTTCAAGACCTACCAAAATTCACCAGAATGCAGGAAATTGTGTTTTTTTTTCCAAAAATTCCTGGGGAGGATCTCCAGACCCCGCGTTATTCTGTGGAGTTACACGAACACAGCTGGGCTGAGCCCCGAATCTTTTCAAACTCTAAAATCGCCCCTGCCCAGGAACATTAATTAATTAATTAATCAGATAGAATTTTGTGCAATCTGGTGTATTTTAGGCAAACATCTGCTGTTTAAATTAGCCTTATACCAGTGGCGGCTGGTGATGTAAACTCTAGGTGGGGCTGTTACACAAGGTGTTCGTGTTTTTTTTATTTTTACTATCAGATCTACTAAACGCATTGCCACCACTTGTCAGACTAAAAAGAAGCATGTGACCACATATCAGCAAATACCCACGGAACAAGCATTACAAACAAGGCTTATTCCCAGAGCATCAGACCATCATTAAGGCAAAAGTTTACTCTATAGACGGCTGTCAAACAGCTCCAAAACATCATTTAAACAGCAGACTATGAAACAGCAGATTCCCTAACAATGCATTCACCCAAATGATATGAGAGCATAAAGGAGTCGTTTATGTCCTGCTAAAGTTAACAACAGCGCTGAACCTGGACAGATGTGAACCGTGGTGTAAACATGGACTCACCCGCGTTGAGGAGCATCGCGTCCTCCTTACGTACATAAACGCACGGCGAGGAGTCGTCCAAAAACCGAAGAATATCCGAGTATTCCACCGGTATTAGCTAGTTCTTCATGTGAAACTTTCAACACTCAATATAAGGGACAAAAGACATCCCGTACGGGACAATCCTATTTAGATAAATATACGGGATGTCCCGGGACAGTTGGCAACCCTAGGCTCTGTCCATCGGTTTTATGAGGTGAAGAGCGACACCCTCCGCCATATTGGAAAATGTTTCTAATGTAAAAAAGAAAGAAAAACCTGAATTGAAATCACAAACTACAACCTGCTCAGGTTTGACACTTTGCTGTTAGAGAGAGACAACAGGAATTAAAAGGATCCCCATTAGCGCAGTCATGCTGTCGCTATTCTTCCTGGGGTCCCACTAAATCCATTCACAAAATATAAAAACAGTATTTAAATTCATACAAAATGTGTATCAATACATTTGTATAGCCAATTAAAACATATAAAAGCTGTGTATAAGAACAGTTCATATTTGCATTAAAAAATAGGATTATCGCCTAACACATTAATTGCTAAATTCATTACAAATTTGTTTCTAAGAGTTTTTTCAGTAAAAATTAAAATCTCTTCTTGTCCTCCACTAGTGTTAAACTCTCTGGAAGTCCATTCCATGCATGTATAGCTCTATATGTAAAGGTCCTCATTATGCTATTCGATCTTACTATTGGCAAAATTAATGTTCTGGCCATTGCATGTCTGGTTTTATACTTGTGTACTCTCGTAGCTAAACAGGAGATTTTCATAAGTAATCCTTGGACATCTTGCCGACATAATACTTTTCATAGAGGATAATAAAGAGTCTATTTTTCACTAACAACCGTTTTAGTTTAGTAAGCATTACTTAGTGCTCGTCATGTAGTCACAGCCTAGCACCATTCGAGCTGCGCGGTCTGTACTATTTGTAAGGTGTTTATCACTTCAGACGTCGCATTGACCAAACTGTTGGACAGTAGTCCAAATAGGACAGGACCAGAGCTTGTGTGATTTGTTTCGTAGACTTCTGTGTAAGACAGTGCTTGTGTCTTTTTATCATTGATATCCCTTGCCATTTTTACCCCATCATTTCTATATGTTTGGTCCAGTTTAATTTACAGTCCACTAAAACTCCCAGCAGCTTGGTATCATATACTTGGTTTATTTGAACTCCCTCTATCTCAAGTTTCAATTCTGGATCTAATTTAATGTTCTTGTTAGACCCCACAACCATTGCAACTGTTTTTGATGTGTTTAATATCAGTTTGTTTTCTTGAATCCATTTTAACACCTGCTTTAATTCTTCATCTAATACTCGTCGCAGTTCTATTATATCTTTTGCTGATGAATACAGAGTAGAATCGTCAGCATTACTATTTTTGTTTTATTAAGAGCTAGTGGCATTTCATTTGTATAAATATTATAGAGCAAAGGCCCAAGGCAACTGCCCTGTGGCACCCCGCATGTTACCGTTCTTTCTCCTGAGTAATAGCCATTAAAGAAAACGGACTGAAATCTTTCTTCCAAATAGCTTTTAAACCATAATGTCTTCTCAAAACCATAGCTCTAACTTTGTCAAAATCAGTTCATGATTGAGTACATCAAAGGCTGCAGAGTAATCTAACATTACAGTTCCAACTATCTTCTTATCTTCTATTTCTCCTAGCCAGTCGTCAGTTATTCGAGTCAGTGCTGTTGCAGTGGATTGCCCTTGTTTATAGGCACGTTGATAGTCAGAAAATAGGTTATTTGTGTGAAAGTAATCATAAACCTGTTCATATACCACTAGCTCCATTACTTTAGCTAGAGCTGGTAATAAACTTATTGGACGACTGTTCTGTCCTGAAAATGGCGATTTTTATCTTTAGGTAGAGGAATGACTTTTACCCTTTTCCACTCTTGAGGACATTTACTATTGGTGAGACTTAAGTTGACATGACTAACTGCTGGAGCAATAACTTCTGCAGTCATTTTCAACAAATGAGAGTCCATTTCATCCATACCTGGTGGTTTATTCTTTAGATTTTTCAGAGCGTTTTCAATTTTGCATGTTTCAATTTTCATAAATTTAAATTTACAATGTTTATGTTCCATTATTTCATTTTGATTAGTTCATTTGATATTCTAGTATTATTATTGTTGGATATTGTCATCCTCAAACTCTCTACCTTTGTTGTAGAATAATCATTAAAGTAGTTTGCAATCTCAACAAGTGTTGAAATAGAGTGACATCGTCATAATAATATGTTATTTTACCAAGTATTTTGGCCAAATACTAACGAATGATTAGCAGCTATGGTTAACGTACAGCTCTAGCTCAATGAAAGTGGTTTAATGGTAAATGGACTCAACTTATATAGCGCTTTTCCACCTATATTAGGCACTCAAAGCGCTTTACAGCAAGGATCCACTCACCCATTCACACTTTCATTCATACACCAGTGTACGCAGACACTGGAGGTAAGTAGGGTGAAGTGTCTTGCCCAAGGACACAACGACAGTGTGCATTTGCAGGAGCTTGGATTCGAACCCATGACCTTCCGATCACGAGACAACCTGCTCTACCACCTGCGCCACCGTCGCCCCTTCGCTTCCTGCTTATCAAGAGTGCAGACGTATCTCTGCTTGCTGCTGCCGCTTGCCTCTTTATTTGCTTTTTAAATCATTCTATTTTTGGGCACATGTCTTGGATATGATTTTATTCTCTTCTTTTAAGTGAACCAAGGCTTTTTACTCATTTTGATGCCATTTTTACAACTCATTTGACGAACCAGCGACGACAATCTTGTCAACATGGCTGAGGGAGGAAGGCAAACATCGCCTTGTGAAAGCTGTCGGATGTATCAACAAGAAATTTCCCTGCTACGGGACAAGATTTATGCTCTAGAGACGGAAAGAGGACTTAATGACACGCTCCCTGTGGAACCCGGTAAGAAGACGGAAAAAACTGATACTTGCAACCTAAAGCTAAACGATACCATAACATTTCCGAAACTAAACAGACAACTTGGTGCTAGGCCAAAGCAAAGACAACATGCTCGTAAAAATGCACCTGGAATAAAGTTAACAAACAGATTTTCACCTCTCTCAGAGAAAATGTCAGAGAGAAACACGGAACAAGAAGTCAAACAAAGATGGAGAGAAAAACTGTGCCAAGTGTCAAGGCCAGAGATATCCTATTGCTTGGGACGGAGCCATATCTAATATAAACAATGAGATAATGACTACAATCACTTATCCGTCTGCTACAGTTTCTGACATCATAGATGTTCTAAACAAGGAAATTACAAACAACCCTGGGATAAATAAACTTGTTTTACATGTTGGTGCTGTTGACACAAGAAACGGAGAGTCTGAAGTCCTGAAAGAAAAGTTTAATAAACTTTTTGAGAGACTTGATTGCCTGGACAAAGACGCGATACAAATTTCATCAGTGGACCTATCCCAAACATCGACGGGAGAATAAACAAATTCTCCCGGCTGTTTCAGTTGAATACATGGCTGTCAAAAGTCTGTAAGTCAAGAGGACTGTATTTCATAGAGAACTTTAATCTTTTCTGGAAACGCGACGATCTGTTTAAAGGAAATGGCCCACATTTGAGCAGAGGTGGAGTGAGACGACTGACGGAAAATCTCCTCCACGCTCTGCAGAATCCGTGGAGGCCTGAGCAACAAGAGAGAGCAGAGAGGAGCATGAGAAGAGCTCCTGGCTCACCAGCAAAGGTTTCGCCTGCATCCCCAATAAAAGATTCAGTCGCAGCTGCATCATCTGCACCTACAGTAAAGGACTCAGCCACAGCTAAGGATCCAGCCACAGCAGCACCAGCAGCACCTACAGTAGAGGACTCAGCCACAGTTAAGGAATCAGCTGCGGCGGAAAACATCTCAACCATAGCAGCGGCGCCACCTGCATCTGCATCTCCGGGGAAAAGCTCCGCTTCAGCACCACCTGCATCTATAGTAAATGATTCAGCCGAAGGAGCACTTTCTTCAACTCCACCACAGGCCTTGAGCCCGACTGGTACATCTACACCCTCCAGAGATTTTTCTGAATCATTCCCATCACCAAAGTCACCTATGGGATTTCCCAGCCATTTTGAAGCCTTGATAAAACAAGGGATTCAAATGACTCCCCGCACTCCAGTCATGTCAAGACCAAGGCTTTTATCCCCGAAGAAGTATCATGCCCCTCCCCCACCTCCGATTTCCAGCAGCTTCACTGCTGCTGTCTAGGACATTAAGGGCCTCTGCGTTGCTACCATGCATAGCAAACTCAAAACCAACCAGAGGTCCATAGAGGGAGTGTGTTCTTCTGAAACAATTAGTACAGTCAAACAACATAGATTAGATAAGAGGGCAACAGTCAGACCGTCCAATCAAAGAACTCTAATCCATATCCCTTGCAAAAAGATTCCATCCACTCAAACACAGATAAATCTCAAACATGCTGTACTCAATGCCAGATCGTTAAAAAACAAGTCCTTTTTAATAAATAGTTTTATTTCTTCTTATAATCTAGATTTTATGTTTTTAACTGAAACATGGCTTGACAAAAACACTGGTAACGCAGTTTGATTGAGTGTACTCCATCAAATGTCAATTTTGTGTCTGAAACACGCCAAAATCAGAGGGGCGGGGGTGTCTGTGCAATATTCAGGGACAATATAGTCATCCACAAATTGTCATTTGGGGTTTTTCTATCATTTGAGTATGTGTCTTTCAAAATGGAGATAAAACAATCTTCCATTCTTTATATGACTATTTACAAACCACCACAGAATTGTTTTATCGAAGACTTCACTGAATTACTTTCATTTATATGCACTGATTTTGATTGTTTGGTCATTTCAGGTGATTTTAATGTGCATGTGGATGTGACCAATGACAGGCATGCAAAAGAACTTAATGCTGTTCTTGAAATGCTTGGTTTAACTCAGCACGTGAGTGAGGCGACCCACAACAAAGGTCACACTCTAGATCTAGTTATTACAAAAGGTGTTAAAGGTATACAGGAGGATTTTCCCGAATTTTAGGAAAGAACCGCCCTCTCCACATTTCGAAAAAATGCACATGCGCAACGCTCTACCTGCTCCCGAGAGGGAACGCCTACTAAACTACTCGTGCACGCTCTGTTCACATGTCACTGTCAGCATCGCTCACACAAGCTCGCTTTCCAAGAAGATTTGCACTTTTTCCACAATGTCAGACTCGCCACCGGTAAGTGAAAATCTATTACAACAAGCAAACGTTTTTTTTAAAGAATATGTGTAAAGCCAATCGTAATCAGGGATTGTGAATAGCAATGTTTTCGTGTCTATGTAGCGTTACGAGCATCTCTACAGCCAACTTTATCATGCTACAGGCTAATAAACAAGCTATCATTTAGCATCTAAATTGTTTTATTTCATTTGTCTGTTTAGAGCTTTCAAGAGGACAGTCTTGTGGGATCAGATATGGACTACGAGCCCGTTCCCTGTGCATCCCGACCAAGATCCAGGAGGGGGGTGCGCCTAGAGGCCGCGGGAGACGAGCTCCGAGCGCAGCTCCCAGCACCAGCCAAGAGCAAGGAGAGAGGGGAGCCCGTGGCCGTCTGCTAGCTGACCTGTCACGGGAGGACTTCAAAAGGGTTGAAGATCTTCATAAACAGAGGAGGTATGTGTACATATATAACCGCTAACTTGTCATTTTTTGTTGCAAAATACGTCAAAGGCTAACTTACAAACTCTATTAGTGCAAGCATTACTATTGTTATTGTAACATTACTGGTCCAGGGTGTCAGACAGTGATCTTTCCTTTGTTATTGTAATGCTCCCTCCTACATTGCGAGGCAGACAGTGAACACACTCAAAACTGGAGTGAATGTACTGTACTTTTCCCTTTTATTAGAAAAAGTTTACACAGTTTGCCTGTTCAATGGTTTAGTTGAAAGCTGTATGTGTCAAAGGGCTAAAAAGAACATTTTGTGATTTTGTTTTAACAGGCTAGGATAAAGAGACTGACATTAGAGGAGTGTCAACTTCTACAAAGATGCCTCAGTCGTGAACCGAGTCTCACCCCTGATCCCCCTCCACCAGGACCTCCTAATCCACAGGCACCCAACTGGTGTGTCTGTAGAAACTGCAGAAATATGCCAACAACAACCACAAAACTGCACATCACTGTTGCCACACATGGAGCTGTACATCTTGGAGGAAGGTGTGCTTAGACTGGGCAGGCGAATCTGGAATGACCTTAGGGCAGAAGTGGACATCCAGGAGTCAGGAGAAAGTCGCAGACAGTTCCGCTATGCTGCATATAGGAACTTTATTGTCTGGCAATATGGTGTTCTGGGACCTGGAGTTAGAATTGTTATAGCGTCATGTTGTGTGTGGAAAATTAGAGATCGTTTCCCGGATCCTAATGGCAATTACGTAGGCTTTATTCCGGCCAGAGTGTAAACCTATTGTGTACTCGCAGTAATTCTTTATTGTGCTTTATTCTAAGATGCCTCAGCAGCTAAACTTGCACCCTCACATAAGCTGGATCAATACATGTGTATTTTACGCTAAAATGTTATTACATTTACTATTATTTGATATGTTGATAATAAAGTGTCTTACAAAGCTTATCTTTTTCCCCCATGTACTTCCATTGAGTTTCCCATACCTCTATAAAATATTTTTAAGTGGCTTTAGAAAGTTCACAAAGGACAAGTTTATGTAGGCTTGTACAGTTGTGCTCCAAAGTTTACATACCCTGGCATGGTTTTACTATTTTCCAAGAATATGAAAACAAAGGTTGTGGTTGTGTGAAGCCACTTATGGTGAATCAGTGTTTGCTCTTTAAAATCAGAACATACCAAAATGACCCTGATCAAAAGTTTACACACCCCTGTTCCTAATGTGTATTTCCCCTTTAGCATCAATGACAGCTTGGTCTTTTGTGGTCATTGTGGAGAAGTTTCTGTATAATCTAATGGTAAACCGGCCCATTCTTTATCATAAACCTGTGAGCACAACTGTATGTGATAACGGTTTAGAACTTACATGTACAAATATAAAACCATAATTATTTTGCACATTGTTTTATTTGCTCAAAAGTTTAAACTTGTATACCATTGTAAAATACATGACATACATTCACCAGAAAAATGATTTGCACATTATGTACAGGGGAAATTAAGCACACGTATGGCCCCCTTCATATGTAACTAAAGCTCCAAAGTCACTCTTTTCAAGCACAACATCTACAGGTCATGTGTGAGATGGTTGACCTTTAAAAAACAAAAACAAAACATAGGTTTACATATCAGGACGTTTTAGGTATAAAAAAAAGAACAATCCTATGTAACAGCAGCATACACTATAGAGGGTTTAATTCAACAAAATAAGGCACTTGACTCGAATACAACTCACCTAGCCCTCGGCGGGCTTTCTTTTCCTTCAATTCTTGTACTGTTGGGCAGGGCCACCCGACAACAGCCCCAGCCTTCGTGGATCATCAAGTGCAAGAGGCTGCTTTCCTGCCATCCCCTAGGAGCCAACAGTCTTGAATGGAGAATGACACTCTGTAGATCTGGAATGTACTTGTAGGTTTTTGGGTTCTTGATGGTGTACAGCCGCCACATCTTCATCTTGGAATCCATTCTTTATTCCTGTCTTCCTCCAAAGGACCATGTCGACAAGCCCCAAAGTACCATTCATGTTTGCCAGTCACATGATGCAGAACTCCTGTCCAAAGATCCTGTAATCACATTTTCAGTCAGTAAATCATGCGTACTATAAAAAAACATTTGACAAACACCTTTACACATTAGTATACTCTAATTGTGTAGAAATATATACAGTAGATAAAACTTACATTGAAAGCTTCAAAAGGTCTCTGCTTCCTTACAGCTGTACCAAAAATGAGTGCAAATGTCTCTGTTCCAACTCAGAAGCAGTGCACAGTCCTTCTCATGTCCATTTGGACATATCTGTAAGAGTGCAAGTGTTGAGAGCCACTGACGAAAATGCCACTATTGAAATGATTGTGAGCTTCAAATGTAAACATGTGATACTCACCCATTCCGCAATGACTGCAGAGCACCTTGATTTTACAGAAACCTCAAATGGCTTAGCTGCATTACAGGGTGCCTTTGTGATGGAATTCTTCACTGTGCATTTTTCAATTGGAAGAATAAGGAAGTCCAGCAACTGCTTAATAATGTCATGATAGACTATGGATGCGGGCCGGCCGATTAGGTCTTCCTCTGTGAGGACCATCGGTGCGTCTGGTGGTGTGGCCACTTCCTGGCTTTCATCTTCATTATCTTCCGGGTCATCGTGCACAGTCTGATCAAGGCCAATCACAGGATAATCCTCTAACGACAGTCCATTTGGGAGAGCAACACCAGACCTGCAAATGTAAAGAAAAAGATGTCTCACACATCACCCAAAGAACAAAAGCTTCTGCCAGTCACTCCGGTGCTAATTAACATTAGTCTGGCAGCTTTCCACACATTCCAATGGTTCAGCATGGATGACCTAAACAATACAGAGCTATTACAATTCAATAGGATGCTGGAGACAGAGACATCACATTTCCATGTGTTGGAGACACCGCCCGGAATGTCAGACAGACCTTTCTAACACCTACAAAGGGTTTTACATACAGGTGATAGCTCTAGTAGCAGTTGCGCGTTTTTTTCATCTTTATTGCTTTCAGAGATTTATTGCAGGAAGACGTTCTTTTGGAAATGCAACAATAAGGTTTACCCCAAAGAAAATAGTATTATGAAAAAAAAAAAACTTTCAAGCATCAACATATTTTCCATTACAAAATGATTATAATAATAATACCTTATGCAAATATGAGGACCCAGGTCTTCTTCTTCATCCACATCAGCGGGGTTTCTTTGGTCTCATCTTCTTCATAGAAATCTACCTCCTCGGTCTCATCTTCTTCTGAGGATGACTGTGATTGTGTCTCTGTATCCGGAGTCCAAGTTTCATCCCATGTGTCGTCATCCCAGTCAATCCTTCTGAATAAAGTAATTTTAGTGCCCCCTTCAGTACCATCCCAAATAAATCCCTAAAACAGTAATACTTGCATTGAATTGTGAAGATTGTTGAAGGCATCTTCATCAATGTCAACTATATTTACACTAGTTGAGGCCCTAGAAAAATATTCAGTAAATTACAAAATATAAAGCAAAAATAAATATATTTCTAAATAACTGCTATCTGCACAGAGATGTTGAATTATAATTACCCTGCTTCCTCTTGTGGAAGTTCTTCTTTCTTCCTCACTGCTACTACTGCTGGCCAGTTTCTCAACTCCCTTCACAGAGAAATCAGCTTCTCTGTAAATTACACACATATAGAATATAGATTATGTTGCTAATCCTTGTTGTTACAGCCACAAAAACAAGGAATAATTTCTACTAAGAAATATGTATCTTGATGATAAATATGACAATAACTCACCGATCAGACAGTGACTCCTGAATTGTGGACACAGCTGGAGGCTGGCCCATTGAGTGTGTGTCAGTGGAGTAGATGTAATTTATCATAGCTGTAACAAATATAGAATTATACACGTTAGTTGTTTGTTCTAACAAAGTACAAGCATAAAACATGTTTTATATTTAGTGCACAGATATGCATCGCAGTAGATTGTATGGAAGGGCATCCAAATTTAGCTAGCAGCTAACTCAAAAACAGTCATGCAATACAAATATCAAATGCCCTTCCATGTTTTATTTACTTGTTCTGATCGATTGAGAGACTTCAAGAGCAAAGTAGCTTGTTGCATTTGTCTAATTTATACTATGGTGACCATATCCAAAATGAACACACAAGGTTTACATCATTTCAGTGTAATGTCTTTTACCATTTGTCATAAGGCTACTTAGACAAATGGAGATTTTTCCCGTGTCTGCGCAGCGCGTGACTTGTGCCAAGGCGTCGCTAATCATAGCCTCGTTATGATAAACTTCTCTGCTAATAACTACTCGGTCGATTATTCTCAAATCATAATCAAAAGCATACCGCAACGATCCTGTTCCGAGTCCGTTTCCAGTTAGTGATTCACCCTCTTTTAAACTACATTATTTAGTAAATCGATGCAGGAGCGGTTGTTCTAAACGAGCTGCTACTCTCTCTGTTTGTTTGTTAGCAAAGGCTCCGAGCCATGAGGGGGGAGGGCGGCGGGTACGCAATGATAAAGACTGTCACTCAGATAGAGATCATCTCACCCATTTTTATGTACAAGAAGTTTCACCGCAAAAATGCCTACTAGTACATTTACAAATCTTGACATGCCTTTGTTTGGGGGCTGCGGTGAAGATTAGGACATGTTAGCAGACCTGTGGCCATCTTATAACTACTGACGATGCATTTTACAAAATAAACTAATCTACCCGGGAAAGTCACAATATAGACGTAGATAACTTTTACTACAAGTGATTTGAAATGGATTTCTCCAAATAGAATGCCAACTTTACCTGTCGAGTAGAAACTTTGCGACTGAAGCGTCAGTGGGAAGCCCAACCTGTGCTTTCAGCGCACGCCATCGTGTGAAAGAATCTCCCAAAAACACTCTGGTCTTGTTTCTTTCTTCTGAAGCCTTCTCTTCTTCTCATAAACTTCGAAGACACTTTTTCTCTTGCGACTCTCTGCCATTTTCAAAGCACCTGGTGAGAACTGCGAGCTACAGTGACTAGCTGAAGGCGTAGCTCAACATTATACACCTCAAAGTGCGCATGCGCAAAAAATGAAAACTACCCAGGGACGAGCACGTACAACGTCCTTACGTAAACATATCACCAGAATGATTGACAATTAGAAGGACCAATAGTCTTGATGATCCACCCGGAAAAAGAACATCCTCCTCTATACCTTTAATATATCAAATGTGAATGTTGTTGATGTTGCTTTATCTGATCATTTTGTGTCTTTTTTGACTTGTCTGTTACACCAAAACCAGTGGTTGGGCCTGGAGTTATTCAAAGAAGACACATAAATGATACAACAAGGACACAGTTTATGGAAATGATCAGATTTGAAAATCCTCCATGTTCAAATGTTGATAATCTGTTGGACTCTTATACATCAAGCGTCTTAAATGTTTGGATACTATTGCTCCTGTCAAGGTAAAAATGGTTAACAATAGACAAAAGGCACCTTGGAGAAGTGAAGATTCGGTCAGGGCACAGAAAAGGGAGTGCCGAAAAGCCGAAAGGAAATGGCGCAAGTCAAAGCTCCAGGTTCATTGTGAGATATACAAAGAAGTGCTTTGTGAGTTCAACCAGATTTTGCGTGGAGAAAGGGAGAAATACTTCTCTAAAATCATCGCAAACTGCAGAAACAATCCTCGTGTTCTGTTTTCCACAGTAAACAGATTAACTAACCCTCCAGTTTCACTGCCCTTAGAACTAATCTCTACATCTAAGTGCAATGAGTTTGCAATATTTTTTATGATAAAGTCCAAGGCATAAAAAATGCCATAATTTCCACAACACAAATACCAACCCTGCCACCAGCTAGACACCTTGAGCTGACACATTTCACTCCTGTTACTGACAAAACAATCGAAGAGGTTATCTCCGGTCTGAGTTCATGTACATGCTGCCTTGATGAATTACCCACTAGATTTCTGAAGTCTGTGCTGACCAGCTTGTTACCACAACTTGTTCAGTTAGTTAACATCTCATTTGAGACTGGAGCATTTCCAAAGGCCTTGAAAACCGCGGTCATTAAGCCTCTTCTAAAGAAGAGCAGCCTTGATCCCAAGGTACTGAACAACTACCGGCCCATATCAAACCTACCGTTTTAGGAAAAGTCCTAGAGAAAGTAATATATCAACAGCTCACTTACTTTCTCCTATCTAACAATGTGTTTGATACTTTCCAGTCAGGATTTAGGCCCCACCACAGCACTGAGACAGCTCTGATCAAGGTGACAAATGATATCCGTATGAACACCAATGCAGGTAAGGTCTCAGTTTTAGTTCTGCTGGACCTGAGCGCTGCCTTTGACACAGTGGACCACGGGATCTTACTTCACAGGTTAGAAAACTGGGTGGGAATCTCTGGTACTGCTCTAAACTGGTTCAAGTCATATCTCGAGGATAGGACGTACTTTGTCGAAATTGGCAACTGTGTCTCAGACAAAATTCCATGACCTGTGGAGTCCCCCAGGGATCAATCTTGGGACCCCTCTTATTCAACCTGTACATGCTTCCATTGGGTCAGCTAATAAACAGCAACAATGTGTCGTACCACAACTACGCAGATGACACTCAGATCTACGTGTCACTGACGGCAGGTGAACATGGGCCTGTAGATACACTCTGCCACTGCATCGAACAGATCAGTTTGTGGATGCAAAACAACTTTCTCCAACTAAATTCAGACAAAACTGAGATCATTGTCTTTGGCCCACAGACACAAAGACAAAGTGTTATCAGTCACCTTGAGTCTCTCGCTCTAAAACCAAAAAATCAGGTTAGAAATCTAGGAGTAATCATGGACTCAGACCTGAACTTAAACAGCCACATCAAAGCAATAACATCATCAGCTTTTTACCATCTGAAGAACATTGCTAAGATCAGAGGAATAGTGTCAAAACCAGACTTAGAGAGACTCATCCATGCATTTGTCTCTAGCAGGTTAGACTACTGTAACGGCTGCTCACTGGCCTTTCTAAACGAGCTGTTAGAGCTGCAGAACATCCAGAACGCTGCTGCTCGAGTCCTGACAAAAAACCAGGAAATACGACCACATTAGTCCAGTGCTCTGGTCTCTGCACTGGCTTCCTGTCACTCAGAGAATAGAATTTAAAACAGCTCTGCTTGTGTACAAGTCTTTTCATGGTTTAGCACCAAAGTACATCTCTGACATGTTAGAGCCGTATGAACCATCTCGGGCCCTGAGAACTTCAGGGAGGGGTCTCCTGGTGGTTCCAGAGTCAATAATAAACACGGTGAGGCTGCGTTTCAGTTTCATGCAGCTAAAATCTGGAACAGTCTTCATGAGGATGTGAGACAGGCCTCAACTCTGACAATGTTCAAATCCAGGCTGAAAACAGCTCTTTTTACCCGTGCATATGAAAACTTAAAGTATTTTATCTGCACTCTTGCCTTTTACTGTAATTGATTAACTTGTGTTGTTGTTTTATTGATTGATTTTAACTGTTTTCTTGTAATTTTTCTGCAACTGTGAAGCACTTTGAATTGCCTCGTGTATGAATTGTGCTCTACAAATAAACTTGCCTTGCCTTGACTACATGACGAGCACAAAAGTAATGCTTAGTAAATTAAATGGTGTTAGTGAAAAATAGACTCTTATACTCTTTATTATCCTCTATGAAAAGTATTATGTCGGCAAGATCTATATCAATCTTATTAAATCATACCTTTCAGCTCGCACAAGTCGTACAAATCAACAATCATAATTCCCATCCATTACAATTATCCACCGGAGTGCCTCAAGGCTCAATAATTGGCCCTATTCTTTTTAGCATGTACATTAATGATTTACCATCAGTATCCAAGACCTGTAACACCCTTATGTATGCAGATGATACAGTCATCTTTGCACATGGCAAAACAGCAGAGGAGGTTGCTTCAAAGCTAACAGAGGCCATGGCGTCGGTCACATCCTGGCTCGAAAAATCCTGCCTTCAACTTAATCTATCCAAAACTGTTTGTATGTTCTTTCAAAAAACACCAAAAACACCATAAACATTATACCAGATATTTCAATAAATACAAGCAGTCTCAGAATTCAAATACCTAGGATTATACATTGATTCAAACCTCAGCTTCAAAACACACATCCAAAACACTAGCAATAAGATCAAATTCTGTTTATCAAATTTTAGGTTCATTAGAGACTGTTTGTCAAATCAAGCTGCCAAAATATACTTCTTTTCCATGATTCTCTCACATGTCACATATTGTATCATAAGTTGGTTAAACACACATGCCACAACAATCAATCCCATGAAATCATTATATAAACAAGCGCTTAAAACCTACAGATATCACCATTGTCAGATTTTACAGAAATATAAGTTACTAAGTTGGGACAATCTTATAAAATTCAAAAACATCTGTTTAATGTATAGAATTAAAACTGGCTCTGCTCCCCCTTCACTGAGCGAGTTTGTAAACTTCAGATCGAGTGCAGCCAGAGTAACTCGAGGGGCAGTGAGGGAAGACTGCGTCCTCCCCCTCAGAAAAACTGCATTTGGTCAGGCCGTGTTTTCTTATAAAGCCTCCCAACAGTGGAACACAGTGCCTGAATCAATTCCGATCCCTCATTAATCATTAAAGATGCAAAAGTGGCTCATGGAGACACAGACTTGTGAGCACTAGTTATATTGAAAATGTATACTTGGCTCATTTGATGTACAATGTATGTAACTATATTGTATTTTGTAAATTGCTGTGTGATTTTAATCCTGTTTTTTTAGGCTGGCTTTGACATCTGCCAAAGGGTCTACCGATGAAAATTAGCTTCTTCTGCTAACTCGGGCATATTTACATTGTAAAATGTTGATTAATGTGCACTTTCCCTTTTCAAATAAATAAATCTAAAAAAAAAGATGTCCAAGATTACTTATGAAAATCTCCTGTTTAGCTACGAGAGTACACAAGTATAAAACCAGACATGCAATGGCCAGAACATTTCTCTTGCCAATAGTAAGATCGAATAGCATAATGAGACCTTTACATATAAGTAGAGCTATACATGCATGGAATGGACTTCCAGAGAGTTTAACACTAGTGGAGGACAAGAAGAGATTTTAATTTTTACTGAAAAAACTCTTAGAAACAAATTTGTAATGAATTTAGCAATTAATGTGTTAGGCGATAATCCTATTTTTTAATGCAAATATGAACTGTTCTTATACACAGCTATATGTTTTAATTGGCTGTACAAATGTATTGATACACATTTTGTATGAATTTAAATACTGTTTTATATTTTGTGAATGGATTTAGTGGGACCCCAGGAAGAATAGCGACAGCATGACTGCGCTAATGGGATCCTTTTAATAAAAAACATGTATAATCCTGTTGTCTCTCTCTAACAGCAAAGTGTCAAACCTGAGCAGGTTGTAGTTTGTGATTTCAATTCAGGTTTTCTTTCTTTTTTACATTAGAAACATTATCCAATATGGCGGAGGGTGGCGCTCTTCACCTCATAAAACCAATGGACAGAGCCTAGGGTTGCCAACTGTCCCGTATTAGCCTTGTTTGTAATGCTTGTTCCGTGGGTATTTGCTGATATGTGGTTACATGCTTCTTTTTAGTCTGACAAGTGGTGGCAAATGCGTTTAGTAGATCTGATAGTAAAAATAAAAAAAACATGAACACCTTGTGTAACAGCCCCACCTAGAGTTTACATCACCAGCCGCCACTGGTATAAGGCTAATTTAAACAGCAGATGTTTGCCTAAAATACACCAGATTGCACAAAATTCTATCTGATTAATCAAAATGTTCCTGGGAGGACTGGCTGTTGCGGTAACTTTCTAGAGTATTTCAAACACACACACATATAAAGAAGAGTTATTCTGTAAAATGGTTTAAAACTTATTTCTAAAATAAATAAATAAAAAGTAATATAAAACACCTTCTGTTACATGTAATCTACACACATCCTGTCAAATATCGTTCTGAGTCGTCTAGATTAGTCTCACCACCTCCCAAAGTCCATTTTAACCACTGCTAATAAGCATACAATACCTAACCTTATAGAAAGAAAGTGCTTAACCCGTAAAATATATAATATATAACATAAATAAATAAAAGATCCAACATTGTTTGTATATATGTTAAAAACCTGGTTACAGCAAATGAAAACATTATCTTACAAATCACAAGCTCAAAGTCGTCTATTGTCGTTGTCGCCCCCTCACCCTGGTCGCCCAAAAGTGTCCCTTATTTTCTGTTCTCAAGTTGGCAACCCTAACAGAGCCTGTAATATATCTGTTACTAAAATTCATTATCTCTTAGTTAAACCTAATTACTGTTTTTTGCCACAAAACTACCACACGCTCTAAATTTCAGACTCTAACGAGATATTTTTCAGTAGTTTGACGACTTTCCATCGGTCATTATGTGAGACCAGATTAGCACAGTTGCTAATCAACCGTGTTTTAACTGTGTCTGTGTTTTGTGCAGTATAAACCCTGTGGTTGAACTAATATCCCTGTTTCTCCATCTGATAGAAAGACTGAGAAAGTTACGATAGTTGATCAGTAGCTTTTTCCTTTAGAGTTTGACATAAGTTAAGCATAAGTTAAGTGACTGGAGTTAATTAATATGGCGCTTTTCCCGCGGCTAACGTTGCTGTAAAAAGTTAGCCAAACCGTTTTAACTAATCTTACCATTTTTCTACTGAGTATCGTCCTCTTCTTCTCCAAACAAACTGGAAACGAAAATTAGGTCACAATTATTATTATTACACTCGTTAAAGACTGGTTTAAATCAAGCTAAGCCCAAACTAAAACGGGACAACAGCAAAGAAAAGTAGTTGTGGCTTTGAAAAACATGACATTTTCCGATGGAGCAAAATGTGCCTCTGCCATAAACTTACCGAGGTCTCTCCCAGAGCCGTGCGGGAAAACGAGGCTTAAATATCGGCCACACGGGTTGACTCAGTCCGGGATGTTCCTCTGCAGCTGAAAGACGAGCCGCGGTTTCCCTCTCGGAGTTTCCCGCTCCTGTTGTTCAGTCCGTGACGATGGTTCGGCCATGACACGTTTATGACCAAATCACATCCTTCAACCGGATCTTTTTAATGCAGTTTTACCAAATAAATGAACGAACTCTAGGATTTCAGCAAAACGGCACAGCAGGAAACACAAAGAAGAGTTTATTTTCCTTGATAATAAAATGATTTGTCTTTGCAGTTTCAGCCTGAGGTGTGAAGTTACCGTACGGCCACGAGAGGGCGCCAGAAGCCGACAGACTGAGCACGAGGCCGACAGCAGTTGTGTCCAGCGGAGAGTGGAGCAGCCCATAACACATTCAGCATCAGAATCTAACACATGTATTAAACATTTAAAGATATCATTTGACAAAATGAAAACCTTAAATTCACACAAACATTCAGACCCTACAGCTGCAGACCCTTCCGTTTGCTGATTTTGAACCTTCATACTAAAAGTTTAGGTCTGTGGTTAAGTCAAGATAGAGAAAGAAGCAGCCTCTAGGTTTTTAACAATATGAGAAATAAAAATTAACATTTTCAGCATCAGACTTCAATATTGGAGTAGGGCCGTCAAAACCTCCTGAACCCACTGTGTGTATGTGCCTCTCGAAAGTACTAATACACCTTGAACTTTTGCACATTTTCTCATGTTTACAACCCTAAACATAAAGATTTGATTTTGAATTTTTACTGAAAGTTCACACACAAGTAACAGACAACTGTGAATTGACAGCAAAATGATACATGATTCTGTTATTTTTAATAACACTTTTCTATTTAAAAATAGAAAAGTGAAAAGTGGGGCGTGCATAAGTATTCATACAGCATGACTTAATACTTTGTGGAATCCTCTTTTGCTGCAATAACAGCAGCAAGTCTTCTGGGGTATGATTTTTTTTTTTTTTGTGGGGCCATATTGGACTCCATCTTGTTTAAGTGTGCTCTATGAAATATTAAACACAAATCCTTTCACCTTTGATTGATTCAACTCATGTCTTTAAAGCCAAAGCAAATGCATAAACAAATGATCGGAGACACGTGAAACATATGACAAAAACTTGAAATCTTGAGTGGACGCCCAGTCATTTTCAAAACTGGCTTATGGAGAAGAATTATACCAGATTTCATGGTTGTTTCATCAAGTGAAAGTTGTATCTGCTGCACTATTTGGTTAAATCATAACAAACTTTATCCATAATCCACACAATGGGGGGGGGGGGGGGTTAATCAGCAAAACACTACAGCGGCGGGACTCTAACCGCCTGACACTTGACAGCGTCGGCTACATTAAACCTGTGCAGCCTTTTTGTGCTAATGACTAATTCCTCCTGGGTTAATACCTGTTCAGTAAAAGTCCGTAACAAATGAATCACTCGTGTCAGTTCACGAGTGATTCATGATATGCATTATATAAAAAGAAGCCAGACGCCCAGGTTGTTGCTGAGAACAAAAGTTTTATTCATCAGATAGAAGCCAGAGCTACAGCAGTGGGTCAGATGCAGCCGGGTCGACTCCACAAATGAGTGTCACACACAGAGTCATGTGTTCACTACATGTGGGGAGTACATTCGTACAGGACGTGCCCCAGAGTCACCTTGGGTTTCGGAGGTGGGTCTTTGGCACAGATGTAGGCCAGAGTCGAGTGCTCCGGGGCATCATTCCAAAGCGGTTCTGGATTGGGTGAAGGCAGAAAGAGAGAAAGGAAATCATTAAAGTTCGAGTCTTGTGAAGAACTTTACAAATGATCTGCTATTGGGCAACAAACGTTATGGTGCATGTAACTTCTTCATTGGAGGATACTTTTTTTTCCTATTTTTATTTTGAACAGATTTTTGTGAACCGTTACCTAGCCAATTGATCATAGCGACATGCTCATTCCCACCATAGTTGGACGGCTGACCTTTAAGCCAATTTGAATAGTCCCAAACAGACCCATCGGTCCACATCCATTGTTTTTCCTGTAGACATTTCACAAACATTTTAACTCTCAACACCTCGGCTCGATTACCAGGATTTAAGTGTACACACACAGGTGTAACGTGTATTTAGTGTCTATCAGCAGTTATGTAGGCCTAAAGTGTTTCCACTAAGCTTGCAATTCAATTTGCGTATTTTAATTTTTTTAATCAAATGTATTTGATAAGATCGGATATTTATAAATGTTAAATTAAACTGATTTTTTTGTATCGGCGAACGTACTCCTGAAAACACTTGGACACCACAGTGAGTTAGATGTACAGTATTTACCAGCAGTGACTCAGCAGCTAACGCAGTTGTTCCACGGCTTTTTTCTCCACTTTGTATACTGTTTTTTAGCCAATGTTAGTCAATGGAAATTTATGCTAACAGCTGCAAAGATGGCCGATCTCCATGGTAACTGTGGAATTTCCCGAACTCTATTGAAATGAACCGAGCCTCATCTGCATCTGCTTTAGTTGGTGAACACAACCTTCACCAACTAAATCTGAGTGAATAGACATGCTGTATATCATTGTAACGGGAAGAACCTTGAGAATTTAATCGCTGAGTTAGTTTTAACCTCCGCAAATGTATTTTTGATCGCTGCGCAAAATGTTGCGGTTAGCAAGAGCATGCTAAAGCTAGCGGGAGCATGCTAATGCTAACTAATGGTGCGTTCCACTTGATCTCGGAAGTCGGAATTTCCAAGCTGCAACGCACCAACTCTCGGAAACTCGGGACAGAATCAGCTCACCCGAGAAGGAGCACTTAAACATGGCTGCGCCCGACGTCACATGTAACGCATGTAAAGCTTCATTAAACCACGTTATTTGGCAGATGTTTTCCAAATAAGCTTGTTAGATGTCAACGCGAAACGGATAAGCATTACTGCTCTCTTAGCGTCTTATTAACGGTACAAAAAAAAAGAAAGAAAAGAAACTACTGGTGCTAAATTATCACTGTATTCAGGGTGCGATTTGTCAAAAAAACAGAAGGGGGGATAGTTACTCAATCACTTTATTATTGCATAAAAAGCACATACATTTCATGCTGTTGAACTTTAAACCCAGTGTTGTAAGATGTGTTCTGTCTAATCAACTCTAGAACAATGCAATAGTTAAAATAACAATAACGTGTAAAAACATATCCAGCTTTCCCTCACTCTACTCGCAACAGCATCATCACTGTAAATTCAACACTACTGAATTTGCTGTGTAATATTGTAAAGTGGGTCACTGGGTCAAATGCCCATAAAACTATTGAAGAAAAATGACACGCGTTTCCATCGAGTTTCGTATAGTAATTTGTTGACGGCCCCTAACCAGAGTGGAAAGAGCCGGGACATATTCTGAGCACATGTCAAACATCTCTCCACGCCGACTCACAAGAGCATTACCCAGTGCAGACATTTGTTCAAAGGGAATTTAAGACAGAAACTATTCTCGTGAAAATAGAACTTTAATTATTCAAATGAATGCGATAAGTTGCCGTACGTTTCCTTATCATTTAGTGTGAGAGAAAGACATTCTGTCGTACGATTGGCTCGATCCATCACCTTCCTACAGTTCAGGGACTCACAAATCTGATGACAATCCACCTGCAGCGAAAGGTAACCTCCTCACAAATACACAAAACAAAAGCCTCACTTCTTCCTGTGACGCTGTTAGACACAAACGTGAGTGTGTGGACGCAGAATCAGACGGAGCTCCTTTACACGATGGACATGATCATCGCAGCCGTAAACCATCAGGTTTGTTCAGGTTCACCGTCCTGAAGAATAAAGGCCGTTCCCGCAGCTTTGGAGAGTTTCCTCACACAGAAGACACTGATACCAACACAACGCTGTAAACGTCAGGGATGTGATGGGGAAACTGTGGTTCAGGGTTCACCCAGAGGCCCGTATTCTGCAGAGCTTTAACGTACTCTGGACACATTTGAATATGATGTTTTCTTTGTGGGAAAGAGACGCTCAGTCCTGACTTTCACAAACAAAATAAACACCAGCAGAAACTCTTTCCTCTCATTGTGCTCTCCAAAAGTGGTGACTAGGGCTGGCACCGCCTTTTTAACTCATGTTATTGTTGATTTTCCTGCACATCTTTGTCACATTTTTGTTCCGTTTTGACACTTTTGTCTTTTTCACGAATTAATCACTTTTTCATCAGACCATGTAGTTTCTGAAAATATGTGTAAGATCTGATCTGAGGAAAACACAACTTACAGTCCCTGGACCAACACCATCAAAACTTGGATCCAAAGATATAACTTTTTTTTGGTTCCTTCTTTTGCTTCTTTCATTTTTTTCCAACACCGGTAGTACCTAAACTTTTTTTTTCCAACACTGTACTTGTATCATGTAATGGTACTCAGCCCTCACAACAATGGAAAAGGAAAGTCAAGCTTTCATGAACTAGTCTTTAGCTAATGGCATCAAAGGAAGTAAAGGAAGAAGAATACGGACCTTTCAGACATGAACCATTCGATTGAACATTGCCATTGTAACAGTCGAGTTGCGTGATTTTAATAAAACATACAGGTACAATCAATAAATCCCCAAATGCTCCTTGTTTTATAGCTTGTAGTGGGGAATATTTGGAGTTTCATATTTTTAAAACATTTTGAAAGCTCAGTGTTTCGAGATGAGAGCGCTAAACCCTGGTACAGATGACGGCTTGAGCACCTTTGTCTATGATGGGAAACTCCTGTGCCACAGAAGGTATGTGTCTAATGTGTCCTGTTACAAACAATAAGTAAAACTTTGAAACTTCAAATCATCCGGTCCGCTTCCAGGTTTTCCACGTTTTCCATGTTTCATAGGTTTCTATGTTTTCCATGTTTTCCAAGCTGCGCGGGAACCCTGAGGCAGGTCTGTGTATTATCTGGCCGTGGACTTATCCCGGGCCGGGGGTTTTCCTTTGGGCACGGGCTGCACCGACGCACCGGGGCTGGAGGACGGGCATCATGGGCTGCCTGGAGGGCCGGTGCGGCGAGGGGATGCGGGCAGACGGAGAGTTATCAGGCAAATGATATCAGCTGTGGAATAAAGTCATGGTGATGTCACACCGTCTGTGTTAGTCACTGATTGCTTGTTTTCAGGTTCTAGAATGTGATGCTGTCACACTCCCATGTGGGTGAGGAGCCAGTTGTTCCTATTAACTGTCACAAGTAGTATCTAAAAAGAAACTTAATAACAAACTCAGAATCAGAATCAGAATAGGTTTTATTGCCATTGTTTGAGAACAGGTTCACAAATTAGGAATTGTTCTTGATGCATGGACCAACAGCATGAAAACTTGGTCTTTGAAGATAATAATTGTTTTGGTGCCTGACACCATACTGGTATTGTTTAAAGTGCATAAAGACACATTAGACACCCATCCATCCATCCATTTTCTTCCGCTTTATCCGGGGCCGGGTCGCGGAGGCAGCAGTCTCAGCAGAGATGCCCAGACTTCCCGATCCACGCACACCTCCTCCAGCTGTTCTGGGGGACCCCGAGGCGACACCAGGCCAGCTCGGAGACATAGTCCCACCAGCGTGTCCTGGGCCTTCCACGAGGCCTCCTCCCAATAGGACATGCCTGGAACACCTCCCGAGGGAGGCGACCAGGAGGCATCCGGAACAGATGCCCTAGCCACCTCAGCTGGCTCCTTTCGACGTGAAGGAGCAGCGACTCTACCCCGAGCTCCTCCCGGGTAACTGAGCTCCTCACCCGATCTCGGAGGGTGCGCCCAGCCACCCTGCGAAGGAAACTCATTTCAGCCGCTTGTATCCGCGATCTTGTCCTTTCGGTCATTACCCAGATCTCATGACCATAGGTGAGGGTGGGAACGTAGATCGATCGGTAAATCGAGAGCTTTGCCCCCTGACTCAGCTCCCTCTTCACCACAACAGTCCGATACAGCGACCGCATCACTGCTGACGCTGCACCGATCCGTCTATCGATCTCACGCTCCATCCGTCCCTCACTCGTGAACAAGACCCCGAGATACTTGAACTCCTCCACTTGAGGTAAGGACTCCCCACCGACCTGAAGCGGGGAAGCCACCTTTTTCCGGTGGAGAACCATGGCCTCAGATTTGGAGGTGCTGATCCTCATCCCGGCCGCTTCACACTCGGCTGCAAACCGCCCCAGTGCGCGCTGGAGGTCCTGATTTGATGAAGCCAACAGAACAACATCATCTGCAAACAGCAGAGATGAGATCCTGAGGTTCCCAAACCGGACACCCTCCAGCCCCTGGCTGCACCTAGAAATTCTGTCCATAAAGGTAATGAACAGAACCGGTGACATAGGGCAGCCCTGGCGGAGACCAACACGCACCGGAAACAAGTCTGACTTACTGCCGGCAATGCGAACCAAGCTCCTGCTGCGGTCATACAGGGAACGGACAGCCCTTAGCAGAGGGCCCCGGACCCCATACTCCCGGAGAACCCCCCACAGGGCACCACGAGGGACACGGTCGAACGCTTTCTCCAAATCCACAAAGCACATGTGGACTGGTTGAGCGAACTCCCAAGAACCCTCGAACACCCGATGTAGGGTATAGAGCTGGTCCAGTGTGCCACGACCGGGACGAAAACCGCATTGTTCCTCCTGAATCCGAGGTTCGACTATCGGCCGGATCCTCCTCTCCAGCACCCTGGAGTAGACCTTACCGGGGAGGCTGAGAAGTGTGATCCCTCTGTAATTGGAGCACACCCTCCGATCCCCCTTCTTAAAGAGAGGGACCACCACCCCGGTCTGCCAATCCAGAGGCACTGTCCCCAACCGCCACGCGATGTTGCAGAGACGTGTCAGCCAAGACAGCCCTACAACATCCAGAGACTTAAGGTACTCGGGACGAATCTCATCCACCCCGGGGTCTTGCCACCGAGGAGCTTTCTAACCACCTCGGTGACTTCAGCCTGGGTGATGGACGAACCCCCCTCCGAGTCCCCAGCCTCTGCCTCCTCATCGGAAGACGTGACAGTGGGATTGAGGAGATCCTCGAAGTACTCCTTCCACCGCCCGACCACATCCCCAGTCGAGGTCAACAGCTCCCCGCCCGCACTGTAAACAGTGTTGGTGAAGCACTGCTTCACCCTCCTGAGGCGCCGGATGGTTTGCCAGAATCTCTTCGAGGCCGACCGATAGTCCTCCTCCATGGCTTCTCCGAACTCCTCCCAGACCCGAGTTTTTGCCTCTGTGACTGCACGAGCTGCAGCATGCTTGGCCTGCCGGTACCTCTCAGCTGCCTCCGGAGTCCCACAAGCCAACAAGGCCAGGTAGGACTCCTTCTTCAGCTTGACGGCATCCCTTACTTCCGGGCGCCACCACCGGGTTCGGGGATTGCCGCCGCGACAGGCACCAGAGACCTTACGGCCACAACTACGAGCAGCCGCATCGACAATGGAGGAGGAGAACATGGTCCACTCGGACTCCATGTCTCCAACCTCCCTCGGAATCTGGGTGAAGCTCTTCCGGAGGTGGGAGTTGAAGACCCTACTGACAGAGTGATCCACCAAACGTTCCCAACAGACCCTCACAACACGTTTGGGCCTGCCAGGTCTGACCGGCTTCCTCCCACCCTGCCAGCGGATCCAGCTCACCACCAGGTGGTGATCGGTTGACAGCTCAGCCCCTCTCTTCACCCGAGTGTCCGAGACACGCGGCCAGAGATCAGATGACACAACTACAAAGTCGATCATCGACCTCCTGCCTAGGGTGTCCTGGTGCCACGTGCACTTATGGACACCCTTGTGCTCGAACATGGTGTTCGTTATGGACAAACTGTAACTAGCACAGAAGTCCAATAACAGAACACCACTCGGGTTCAGATCGGGGAGGCCGTTCTTCCCCATCACCCCCGTCCAGGTCTCACTGTCGTTACCCACGTGGGCGTGGGTAACGACAGTTACCCACGTCCACCCACACATTTTTGCTAAAACATAGTTAACACAATTATATTTAGGACTGTTTCTAGTTTCACTTCCTTATTGGACATGTAATAAAATAAGTAAGGATTAAACAATGAGGAGCTGTGGATTAGAGTTTTAATGCTCTGTAATCTGTGTTAAAACTCTAAGAGTTTTAACGTGTGGAGTCGAACATGACCGTTTATGTATCGATAGTCATTTGAAATCAGGGACAGAGCCAGGTTTAAATGCATGACTTTATTTTGCAACATATGTTCGTTACAAGGGGGATACAGAGGGATTTTGGATCTTGTTTAGTTTTTGAATTAACTAGTTATTAGTGGACAAGTCGGTGGCACAGTGGTTAGAGCTCGTGCTTCACAGCAAGAAGGTTCCGGGTTCGATTCCCACCTGGACGGGTCCTTTCTGTGGAGTTTGCATGTTCTCCCCGTGTCTGCGTAGGTTTCCTCTGGTTTCCCCTACCACTAAAACATGTACAATAGGTGAATCCTCCAGCCAGGTGATTCTGACCATCAGCCTGGGGTCGGGTCAAACATAGTTAACATCCCCTCCTGGAACCGCCACCTTAACGTGGTGGAGGGTTTGAGCCCGAATGATCCTGGCGCTCTGTTGTCGGGGGCTTCGTGCCCCTGGTAGGGTCTCCCATGGCAAACAGGTCCTAGGTGACGGGTCAGACAAAGAGCGGTTCAGAAGCCCCTTATGAGAGACCAACAGGCCCGGTTAGAACCATGAGGCCGTCCTTCTGTGGACCCACCACCTGCAGGAGGAGCCATAGGGGCTGGTGCAGCTCCAACAGCTGCCCCCACGACCCGGCAACGGACAAGTGGAAGAAGATGGATGGATGGATGGATGGATAGTTAACATGATTCTAAAGATTGTTTCCAGCTTTCTTCAGTTTGGCAATTTTTCTGATGTTTATTCACATTATTCCGCCCCGCCCACTTATTTGGATTGGCTCTTCATTGTATCGACTCTTCCGGTCGAGCGCGAAGCCCGTTCATTTCAGTCTGATGTTTAATAGATTGATTTGAGTAAAATGTCCAATGTTCATTTGCACCAACAAGTCAACACTGCACCGTTTCTCTGCGCGGAATAAAATCGGCTTTGTGTTTATGTAGAAACTGATTTTCTCTTGACTTCTCCAGTCCCATGTGAACTGAGAGGAGAGAAGGGGTTTTCAACATCTGTCATTAAAAACTTGTAAATGAACTGAACTTGACGCGATTGCTCTAAATAAATAATACATGCAAAGTGGGTTTATTATTTGCACATATTATATTACATTCACATCCAAAACAATGAAATATAATTTAGTTACGAAATATCTCTTAATACTGTAATGTTTTCATGAAGTTACTCGAGTATAAATGTACCTGACTCCTCCCACCTCTGCCCCTTTCAAACGCACCAGTCTAATCACTCACTGACTTTTATTACTGCGGAGTCACCTGAGGCGGAGCTGCTCTTTGCTCCTGGTCGGGCAGGTTTCTGCACACACGGGACGGAGAGGAGCCACGGAGGATCTGACTGACACAGGACCACGGCTTTAGGGCCACACGCACTGATCCAGAGGGCCCAGCTCCAGAGGGCCCAACTCCAGAGGGCCCAGCTCCATAGGGCCCCAGCTCCAGAGGGTCCCAGCTCCAGAGGCCCACCAGCTCCAGTGAGTTCTGCCACTGATTTCAATCCCACATTCAGGATTCAGGGGTTTGTGTGTACAGGGTCACTGTGAGTCAGAGATATAAGTCAGATAATCACATAAATAAAGTCTGTTACCTTCATTTGACTTTGGCGTTTTGAACACAAAATACTTTAATCATTTATTTTAAACGTCAGAGTCATATTATTTTAGACAATACCACACATTAGTAGGAAATCCATTGTTTGGTCAGAATCGTTTGCCCATATGTCAGAGACAGTAATGAGTTAGATTTACTTATTATTTTTTACAATAATTGAGTAACTTTGTGTATGAATTAGTTTGTTTTAGCGTCGACTTCTACTGGTGTCATATTGTGAGCTCGTGTCGAACTCTAACCTCAGATAAACCTGAATAAAACAATAAACTGGTGCAGTTTTATGGCGGTGTTTACAGTAAAGATGTCGGACTTTGATCCTTCAGAGGCTGGTGAAGGTTAATGATTCATTTTTATTATTGGACTGTTGATTATGGAACAGGTCGCTTTGAATGAGGCCATTTCCTCGATGCTGTGGGCAGTGGGTTTATCCACAACAGCTTTATTTACTGAGTTTAGGATATGCACATTTTTACAGCAACATTCGCCTCAAAAAGAAAGAAATATAGGCTTGAAACCTTTGCTGTCGATCACTGACATACATGTAATAAAATAAGGATTAAACAACGAGGAGCCGTGGATTACACAGTTTTAATGCACAACGTGGAGTCAAGAACACCACGACACACAGCTCCACCACAGAACGAAACACAGATACCTGTTTAGTCTCATGAATTCAGCTTAGACGACAAATATAGAAACAACATGAGAAAACGTATCCAGAGGCAGTGTGTGTGGGGCTTCAAAGCAGGCTAAATGTTCTAATAGAAGAATAGCTACAGCATCGTAATAGTCCGGTTAGATGAATAACATGTCAGTTTGAAGTCTCCATTTAGTGTATTTTATTTAAACTGGCTCTCGGGCGTTGTTTATGATCACAGACCGTGTAAATACATGTCCGTGGGCAGAACATGAATTGAAATAAAGTGTGTCGGGTGAGGTGGCTGTAGCTCGCCGGCTCCACAAGCGATTAGCTGTTAATAAATACACAACTTTTCCTCCTGGACTCTCTCGTTTGAGCAGCGAAGAATTCAATATTGTCTCTGGCCAGAAAACCACAATTGCAACTTCGCTGCCACCGGGTCAGAGTCACCAATACACACTAATGGAATCACGAAGAAGAAGCTAACAGGCTAACGGGCAAAGCTAACTGCGGGCTAGCGCCACTTAAACATTATTTACAGCCAAGTTTGAATGAAAAAAATGATCTCCATTGTGTAATTGGATGAACAATATCCCTCTCTCCCTTTGTCTTTTCTGTCAGCGTAGTATTTACTCTCACGGACAATTAATGAGTAAAAAAGCACGACACCTGCGTGGCGCTTATGGCCTCTAGGGGCATGAGTTACTTACTACTGCTTTAAGGAGGAAAACAAAGAAGAGAACAATCTTATCTTTCTCCAATTATTCAAAAACTACTTTAACAAATGCAGAATTATTGATATAGTTTTATACATCGAATAGGTTGCGTTCATGTGACATCACAACATTCTAAAGAGCCCATAGTTTAAAATTCAAAATGCTCAAAAATACTACTCTTATTAAATTGCTAATTTCTCTGTAATTCTTGAGCCAAATCACATGAAAGAAAAACTGTCAAGTTAGAAGTCCTCTTTCAGCTCATATGAACTATGGTCTAATTATTTCCGCATAAAGGTGGAGACAATATTCAAAAACATATTTGTGATTTTGGCTGGTAGAAAGGACTTTCAGCCATAAACAAATATATGGCGGGTTTGTGAATGAAATCACTATTAAGTGATGATCAGGGAAAACATTTGGACATTTTCATTTTGGAAATTTCTTTCAAAAACTGTTTTGCTCCCATAGAGTTGTATTGGGACCTGCCCTCCAACTGAAATAGAATCCTAAAAGGTGAACGCAACCTATTGTTTATTGTTACTATGGAAACAAATGCAGTGATATTGAAGGAGATTTAACTGTTGCCAAATGTGCAACTACCGCCAGTTAGCCTGGTATAAATGTATAATAATATGTAATGAGTTATTTATGAGCAAAAATGACCAACATTACAGACATATATAGAAAAATGAAAAGAGCGAAGTTTAAAATGAAGCATTAATTGTGTTGACTTTGACAGAGTTTTGGAAAATGTATTTACACTTTTACATGAACGTTCTCTGCGGTCCTGAGCTCCTCCTCAGGTTGTTCCAGAGGCGAGGGCCATAATATTGGAAAGACGCCTCGCCGTGAGTCTTTCTGTTGACTTTAGGAATAACTAGGAGACCTCTGCCAGAGGAGCGAAGGGGCCGTGAAGGTTCATAAGGTAAAATCAGTTCTGAAAGATAAGAAGGACCAAGACCATTAAGACATTTAAAAACATTAAAAGAACTTTAAAATCGATCCTGAAACACACGGGGAGCCAATGCAGCGACTGTAATGTGGTCCCGCCTCCTGGTCTTTGTCAGGACACGAGCTGCTGAATTTTGTAAAAGTTGTAAACCTGAGATACTCTTTTTGGGAAGACCAGAGAGCAGGGCATTACAGTAGTCGATACGACTGGTGATAAAAGCATCAGCATCTCCGTGTTGGCCCGAGAGAGAATGGGGCGGACTCTGGCTATGTTCTTTAGATGGTAAAAACCTATCTTTGTGATATTCTTAATGTGTGGAATAAAAGTCAGCTCAGAGTCAAAGATCACACCCAGTTCTTCACCTGTGAGGAAGGATTAAAAGACAGTGACTGTAGTTTGGGTAAAAGTTTCTCTCTCTGGGCCTCAGGACCGATGACTAAAACTTCAGTTTTGTCCTGGTTAAGCTGGAGAAAGTTTTCTGCCATCCAGGATTTGATATCTAAAATGCAGTTAAAAAGTGCATCCATTGGCCTGGTGTCATCAGGAGACATGGAGATGTACAACTGTGTATCATCAGCATAACTATGAAAGTTGACTCCATGTCTCCTGATGACATCACCAAGAGGGAGCATATACAGGTTAAAAAGCACTGGCTCTAAAATCAAACCCTGGGGCACACCACATGTAATTTTATGGACCTTAGAGGAGCAGGTATCCATACTCCCCATGAATGTCCTGTCTGTGAGGTAGGATGTAAACCATTTGTGGACAGCACCAGAGAGGCCGATGTGTTTTAAACGAGTTAAAAGAATAGTGTGGTCGACTGTATCAAAGGCAGCGCTCAGATCCAGTAGAACCAACACTGTGACCTTCTGTGAGTCATAATTTAATCTAAGATCATTTAAAATCTTTAAAAGGGCCGTCTCGGTGCTGTGGTTTACCCTAAAGCCAGACTGGAATTTCTCAAGGACATTATCTGCAGTAATAAAATCATTAAGTTGGATAAAGACAAGTTTTTCTAAGATTTTGCTTAAAATGGTAAGTTGGATACTGGTCTAAAATTGTTACAATCATTACAATCCAAATTGCTCTTCTTCAGCAGAGGCCTCACCACCGCCCCCTTAAAGGCAGCAGGGAAGACCCCGTCTGAAGAGAGCAATTCATCATGTTTAAAAGCTCGTCTTTAAAGGATCAATAGAATGTTTTAAAAAACGGGGTTGAGACAGGGTCTAAAAGACATGTGGTGGGCCTCACTGAGGAGAAAACTTTATCAAGCATCTCAGCATTAACCTGGACAAAACTGTGCAGTGTTTCCTCTGGAACAAATAGACAACCAGATGACGAGCTCCCAAATAAATGTAATATTAAAGTACATGAAATGTAAATAATGAGGACTTTAACAATGATGAAATATCTGATTATCTTGGTCAAATAAAGCTACTGTGTTAAAAGCAAATGAAGAGAATGGACTAGTGGAGACGAGACCCGATGATCAAAGCCCAAACTGAACAAAGTCTGAGGCAAGTCTGGTCCTGTAGGCTCTGGAGCTACAAAGTCCATGAAGCAGCTCCCAGTGAGGAATATGATCTGTCAAAACAGAAAAAGACACGTCCAAAAACAGAAGGAGCTGGATCCAAGAAAGGAACAAATGTGAAAAGACTGGAGCAGCTTTTTATTTCCATCACTGAACCCTTGTTTTACATTTATAACATGATGCACACGTTCATGAACAAATGATGGCAAACTCCTGTACGACTGAGAGCTCACACAAACACATCACACTCTTTGGGTAAACTGATATAGTTGAGTAAGTCTGTGTGACATTTTGTTTAGTTGAATTTTGACTAAATCTAAAAGACCTAAATGTAAATTAAAATGTTGTTGAAATTAGCTCTGATTTTTTCACAGGGCAGTGACGTGATTTACCTGTTGATGATCCTTAATGTGCACTTTCATTTTTTAACCAGTCTGGTTGTTCTTAATGTTTTTGTTTCCATGTCCAGGGTGAGAAGGGTCAGCTGTGATCCAACCTACCCGGGGCCTGGAGAGGTGGGAGCTGACAGCCAATCACCTTCTCAAAAAAACCTGGATTTTATTAAATAGATATTTCTGTCTGTGTTAATTAGCCGTACTGCTCTGGTTGATCTTTTATCACAGACTGTCTTCCTGATCTAATCTTAATGACCATAGACTCATAAAGTGTTTGCATTAACCTTTCAGTGTCTGTTATTTTGATTCTTAGAGTGAGTCAGAGCTGGACACACGATGGAGGAGAGAGAGTTCAGAGACGATGGAGCCTCTACCTCTAAAACCATTGACCCCAAAGCTCAGAGGTGAGATCCACCACTGTTCTTTATATCAGAGTCAACTCTAACTCTGTTCTTTATATCAGAGTCAACTCTAACTCTGTTCTTTATATCAGAGTCAACTCTAACTCTGTTCTTTATATCAAAGTGATGCAGCGTAAAGTAACCTTTGATATCTTTTTAAAGTGGCTTTTGAGATCAGATATAAGTCCACTCTTTCAGCCATCTATGTTATATTAAAGTCTGATGTGTAAACAGTGAATAGAAGCGGTGAGAGGACCGTTTCCTCTGGGAACCCGGTGCAACAACGTCTCTATAAACTTCTGCTTCTAAAAACAAAACACAAAATCAAAACGTACAAGACTTAAGAGCAGGTTTAGTTTAATCAGATTATATTGTTTCTGTGATGGAGTAGATGATCCTTTTCTGAGTCTGATCCAAGACAGTCCCATGTGTTTCACTGAAGTGTGTTTCCTTCTTTGTCTCAGGATCCTCCAGAAACATCCTCCATCTGAACCTGGTCCCAGCTGTGAGTCTCTCAGTGACCGATCTATGGGAAAACCAATGCACTTCAGGACAGAGCGGTGAGCTTTGACTCTCTGTATTATGGAATATTATTGTCACATAAAGGGAAGTATCTAGGAAAGATTTACTGAAGGAATCAAAAGAATCTTTAGCAAATGTTGACATTTTTACTGCTTGGTGACAATCACAATTACTGTGCTGTTATTTCAATCACAAGGATGAGCAACTAAAATCAAGATAATGGACTGTAGACGGAAGATAAAATTCTGGCTATTTATCCACTTTTAAGTGTTTGATCAAAACAAAATATAAAACCTATATTATTAAGTTACAATTATCTCTCACTTGTTTGTCATCAAATGAACCAGGATCCATCACATTTGATATAAATATTTCATGTTTATTGTAAATGTATTTGTCTGTCTTAGACCCAGTGTTGACGTCAGACCAGACGGTTCTGAACCAGGCCCCGACTGTGAGTCCCTCAGGAGCAACTGGTCCATGTGGCAACACATGGACTTTTCCTCAGATCTGTAAGATTCAGTTTGTTTAAACACAAGGACAGACAGTGGTTTAATGAGGTTCTGAAAGTTTGAGAGAAACAGCTGAATTCTGAGTTGTTTGTTGTGTCTCTGTCACAGAGTGGAGCAGGCTCCAGAGCTCAGAGCTCAGCAACATCACACTCAGCTGGACTCCATATTTAAGGTGTGTCCTTCACTGATGTTTGGGGATGTTCAGATGAATGGACTTGTTTCACACAGATCTGACACTGACTGCATTTGTGTTGTTTCTAATGTGTCTGTGCAGCTTCTGGAGGAGGACATCTTCACTTTTGTCCAGAAGGAGCTGAAGAAGCTCCACAAGGTTCTGAGCACAGATTACCCAGAATGCTTAGAGCCTGTGGAGGATGAGGATGGAGAGGCTTTTCTGAAGATCACTGTGAACTTCCTGAGGAGGAGGCAGCAGAAGGAGCTGGCTGAGCGTCTGTGGAGCAGTAGGTCCATTTCACTCAGTCATTTGATCTTCTCTGAGACTCAGGCTCTGTCTGTGTCTTCATTCAGGGAGATGTTCTGGAGTTCTTCAGCGTAAACTGAAGCATGACCTGCAGCAGAAGTGTCAGTGTGTGTTTGAGGGCGTGGCTAAAGCAGGAAGCCCCGCCCTCCTGCAGCAGATCTACACAGAGCTCTACATCACAGAAGGAGGGGCCTCAGAGGTCAACCAGGAACATGAGGTCAGACACATGGAAACAGCCTCCAGGAAACCAGGCGGAGCAGAGACAGCCATCACATGTGAAGACATGTTTAAAGGCCCCGCGGACACAGAGGCGCCCGTCAGAACAGTGCTGACAAAGGGAGTGGCTGGCATTGGGAAAACTCTGCTCACTCAGAAGTTCAGTCTGGACTGGGCTGAAGGCAAAGCCCACCAGGACGTCCAGCTGCTGTTCCCCTTCACTTTCAGAGCACTCAATGTCCTGAAGAACAGGAGCTTCAGCCTGGTGCAGCTGCTCCATCACTTCTTTAGAGCAACAGAAGAAGTGAGCAGCTTTGAAGATCTGCAGGTGCTCTTCATCTTGGACGGTCTGGACGAGTGCAGACTTCCTCTGGACTTCACCCAAACCAAGGCCCTGACGGAGCCCACAGAGAGCGCCTCAGTGGAGGAGCTGCTGGTGAACCTCATCAGGGGGAGCCTGCTTCCCTCCGCTCGCCTCTGGATAACCACACGCCCCGCGGCGGCCAATCAGATCCCTGCTGAGTGCGTCTCCATGGTGACAGAGGTGCGAGGGTTCAGCGACCCACAGAAGGAGCAGTACTTCAGGAACAGGTTCAGAGATGAGGCCCACACAATCATCTCCCACATCAAGACGTCCCGAAGCCTCCACATCATGTGCTTCATGCCAGTCTTCTGCTGGATCCTCTCCACAGTCCTGGAGCATGTGCTGAAAACCAGAGAGAGAGCAGAGCTGCCAAAGACCCTGACTCAGATGTACATCCACTTCCTGGTGGTTCAGGCCAAAGTCAAGAACATCAAGTATGAAGGAGGATCTGAGACAGACTCACACTGGAGTCCAGAGACCAGGAAGATGGTGAAGTCTCTGGGAAAACTGGCCTTTGAGCAGCTGCAGAAAGGAAACCTGATCTTCTACGAGAGTGACCTGAGCGAGTGTGGGCTGGACGCTGCAGCCGCCTCAGTGTACTCCGGAGTCTTTACACAGGTCTTTAGAGAGGAGCCAGGCCTGTACCAGGACAAGGTCTACTGCTTCATCCATCTGAGTGTGCACGAGTTTCTGGCTGCTCTTCACGTCCATCAGACCTTCTTCAGAACAGGAATCAACCTGTTGGTCAAAGAAAACTCCAGATCTTCCAGGTTGAAGCATGTCTTTGTTCATAGCAGTCCATTAGAGTTCTACCAGACGGCTGTAGATCAGGCCTTACAGAGTCCAAATGGACACCTGGACTTGTTCCTGCGCTTCCTCCTGGGTCTTTCACTGCTGACCAATCAGAGCCTTCTCCAAGGTCTGCTTACACGCACAGGAAGTAGCTCCCAGACCAATCAGGAAACAGCTGAGTACATCAAGCAGAAGCTGAGTGAGGAAGTGTCTGCAGAGAGAAGCATCAACCTGCTCCACTGTCTGAATGAACTGAATGATGGTTCCCTGGTGGAGCAGGTCCAACAGCTCGTGAGCTCAGGACGTCTGTCTGAAGGTGGACTGTCTCCGGCTCAGTGGTCAGCTCTGGCCTTCATCTTACTGTCATCAGAAGAAGCTCTGGAGCAGTTTGAGCTGAAGAAATACTGTGCTTCAGAGGAGGCTCTGCTGAGGCTGCTGCCAGTGGTCAAAGCCTCCAACAAAGCTCTGTGAGTGAGGTCTATGTAAGTATGAACCTTCTAAACTTCTCCTAAAACAGTGTGTTCTCTCCAGACTGAGCGGCTGTAACCTGTCAGAGAGCAGCTGTGAAGCTCTGTCCTCAGTCCTCAGCTCCTCTAGTCTGACAGTTCTGGACCTCAGTGACAACGACCTGAAGGACTCAGGGCTGAAGATGTTGTCTGTCGGACTGAAGAGTCCTCATTGTAAACTGGAGCAGCTCAGGTAAGAGGGTTTACTCTTCATCTCTGTGAGTTTGTCATTTCTATGACTCTGTTTAACCCTGTGTGTTCAGACTGTCAGGGTGTCTGATCTCAGAGACAGGCTGTGCTGCTCTGGCCTCAGTCCTCAGCTCCTCTAGTCTGACAGTTCTGGACCTCAGTAAGAACGACCTGAAGGACTCAGGGCTGAAGATGTTTTCTGTTGGACTGAAGAGTCCTCATTGTAAACTGGAGCAGCTCAGGTAAGAGGGTTTACTCTTCATCTCTGTGAGTTTGTCATTTCTATGACTCTGTTTAACCCTGTGTGTTCAGACTGTCAGGGTGTCTGATCTCAGAGGAAGGCTGTGCTGCTCTGGCCTCAGCTCTGAGGTCCAACCCCTTCCATCTGACAGACCTAGACCTCAGCTTCAACCATCCAGGAGACACAGGAGTAAAGCTCCTGACTGCTCTACAGGAGGATCCCCACTGCTCACTCACCACTCTCAGGTGAGGACACATTCATTACAGTTAGAACGTTATTACGCTCATTTACCGTGTAAACATTATAATGGAAGAAACAGGATTTTTATTTTATTTTAGAAATCCATTTGGATTCTTTATGCATCTGTCTCATTAGCAACATTAGCTCATGTTTTGGTGTCCATCTTTAAATAAAAAGGAGAAGCAACGTTTGATCCTAATGTATGTGGACAGTTAGCAAGTCGGCTCGTCCGGGAGACTCTTCAGAGTCTGTTAGCATTAGCCTCAAATATCACAAATTCTTATTAATCCAGGGGTCTCATTAATAAAGGACAAAAGGAAGCCAAAACCTTCCGTACGAACTGGTACGAAGGTGGTATTTATAGAAATCAAACTGAACGTGAAACATTACGCCCCACCACACTAGGTCTGCCTCATCCTAAAACCCCGACTGCACCTACAGCTCAACAAGCAATATCTGAGTGATTAAAAGCTTATTCTGTAGTTTCAGGAAATTTGAGCTCCGTGAATGGCACTGGCAAATATCACAATCAGCGTCTAAAAGGCTCTTCTTTACGATCTAAAAGTGTATTTTGGGGCGACGGTGGCGCAGATGGTAGAGGGGGTCGTCTCATGATCAGAAGGTCGGGAGTTCGAATCCAGCCTCCTGAAGGTGCACACTGTCGTTGTGTGCTTGGGCAAGACACTTCACCCAGCTTGCCTCCAGTGTCTGCGCACACTGGTGTCTGAATGCGAGTGTGAATGGGTGAGTGGATCCTTGCTGTAAAGCACTTTGAGTGCCTAATGTAGGTGGAAAAGCGCTATATAAGTTGAGACCATTTGTATTTCCAAAAGACACTGCACTCTGCCAATAGGTTGTGATCAGAGAAACAGCGGTAACATGTAAGTAAAGATCCACCCGGCCTCTGCTGTCACTGCTGCGGCATAAAACCCTCTCATTATCGCCTCATGTTTAGGTAAATCTCATTCAAGTTACTTTGCATGTCCTTATATGGTGACATGGAGGCGTGCAGGGGGCGGGACGTGAGGAGGGTCATGTGTGCACATTTCTGCTCCAGGTGGAATCAGTGAAGGGGAGATTACGTGGTGCTGCACGTACGGAGGGTTTTATAAATCCCTTCTTTTTTTCTCCGTACATGAAGATTGGGTTTTGCTTGTATGGACTCTTATAGGCAGAGTCTCACGGACAGTTTTATAAATGAGACCCCTGATGTTTTCAGCTGTTGTCGACATTTTGTTTTCAATCAATCAATCGAACTTTATTTATAAAGCGCTTTTCATACCGAAAGATATCAAAGTGCTTTACAAATTACAACATTTAAAACAATACGCCCTGCATATATTTATATATAGGCATCAGTGGTGCCCGTGGTCGTTGGGGCTCTCGGGGCAGTGACCCCAAACTGGAGGAGTGGCTCCAGCAGATCCCAGGAAATATATCAGACATCTCGGTCCAGAAAAGTGCAGTTCTAGGAACAGCAAAGATACTGCGCAGAACCCTCAAGCTCCCAGGCCTCTGGTAGAGGACCCGAGCTTGGAGGAAAAAGAGAGACCGCCCGCGGAGGGTGAGAAAGAGTTATTTTTTTTGTATTTTTTTCTCTTTCATATAGATAAACATATGCAATGCACAACAGGACCGTAATATTGGAAAGACGTCTCGCCGTGAGTCTTTCTGTTGACTTTAGGAATAACTAAGAGACCCCTGCCGGAGGAGCGCAGGGGCCGTGAAGGTTCATAAGGTAAAGGCAGTTCTGAAAGATAAGTAGGAACAAGACCATTAAGACATTTAAATAACATTAATAGAACTTTAAAGGATCTGTATCATGCTACACTATGGAGCACACATTTTTGTGAGAATATAAGTATTTTCTGGAGGTATTTTTCAAACCCTTAAGACAAGACGCTTGGATGCAGTTAACTCCGCCCCTCTCTCCACTCATACAACTTTAGCTGTAGTAGAAAAATATAAATATCACAGCAAAAAGTGAAGTTACTTCATGATGCAGTTATAAGGAGTTGACATGTGCAACACAGTTTCATAAATGGCTAACACACACGCTAACACACACACGCTAACACACACGCTAACACACACGCTAACACACATGCTAACACGGGTTTTGATTGACTCACCGCTCTGGTGTTCACCAAGCATCCATCAGTGACGGTCACAGACAAACACGATTTTGGCTGATAGTCGCTGAATCCCGGAGAGAAATTCCAACTTCTGGCGAGTGCCTCTTTTTTTAGGAAGGTTGAATAAAGTCCTGTCCTCGCAGCCAAACCCGCTTTTCTCCGTGACATTATCGTGAGGTAAGAAAATAGAACAGGTGTCCAAAGTGGACGGATGGACGCCCCTCTTTTTTTTTCTTTCTTTCTTACGACAGAAATAATGAAAAAGCTGTTTTACAAATTAAAATCAGGCCGTAAGGCATTACATTACAGACGGCGAGCACGTCCGTTCCGCTCTGACGACACAACGGAACAATTAAGTCGTTTTCCAGGAGAGGGCGGAGCAGCTGCTCAGAGAGCAGGATTCAGGAGGATTGCAGAGAACTGCGTGAATGAAGTCAAAAAACGCTCTGGGGGTGTTTTGATACGGAAATTGAAAAGTTGATTTTGCATGATATAGGACCTTTAAAATCGATCCTGAAACACACCGGGAGCCACTGCAGCGACTCTAAAACCGGTGTAATGTGGTCCCGCCTCCTGGTCTTTGTCAGGACACGAGCTGCTGAATTTTGTAAAAGTTGTAAACCTGAGATACTCTTTTTGGGAAGACCAGAGAGCAGGGCATTACAGTAGTCGATACGACTGGTGATAAAAGCATGCATTAGCGTCTCCGTGTTGGCCGAGAGAGAATGGGGCGGACTCTGGCTATGTTCTTTAGATGGTAAAAACCTATCTTTGTGATATTCTTAATGTGTGGAATAAAAGTCAGCTCAGAGTCAAAAATCACGCCCAGGTTCTTCACCTGTGAGGAAGGATTAAAAGACAATGACTGTAGTTTGGGTAAAAGTTTCTCTCTCTGGGCCTCAGGACCGATGACTAAAACTTCAGTTTTGTCCTGGTTAAGCTGGAGAAAGTTTTCTGCCATCCAGGATTTGATATCTAAAATGCAGTTAAAAAGTGCATCCATTGGCCTGGTGTCATCAGGAGACATGGAGATGTACAACTGTGTATCATCAGCATAACTATGAAAGCTGACTCCATGTCTCCTGATGACATCACCAAGAGGGAGCATATACAGGTTAAAAAGCACTGGCCCTAAAATCAAACCCTGGGGCACACACAAGTAATTGTATGGACCTTAGAGGAGCAGGTATCCACACTTACCATGAATGTCCTGTCTGTGAGGTAGGATGTAAACCATTTGTGGACAGCACCAGAGAGGCCGATGTGTTTTAAACGAGTTAAAAGAATAGTGTGGTCGACTGTATCGAAGGCGGCGCTCAGATCCAGTAGAACCAACACTGTGACCTTCTGTGAGTCATAATTTAATCTAAGATCATTTAAAATCTTTAAAAGGGCCGTCTCGGTGCTGTGGTTTACCCTAAAGCCAGACTGGAATTCTCAAGGACATTATGTGCAGTAATAAAATCATTAAGTTGGATAAAAACAAGTTTTTCTAAGATTTGCTTAAAATGGTAAGTTGGATACCGGTCTAAAATTGTTACAATCATTACAGTCCAAATTGCTCTTCTTCAGTAGAGGCCTCACCACCGCCTTAAAGGCAGCAGGGAAGACCCCAGTCTGAAGAGAGCAATCAGCAATGTGTAAATTAAGAGTTTAAAAGACGGTGTGGGACCTGATCTAAAGACATTGGGTTGGGCCGTCACGAGAAGATAAATTATAATA
>VHKM01000759.1:0-106774 GCA_007210695.1 Neogobius melanostomus
TGCAGCAAATTAAAATAACTGCCTTGAATAAAATTGCTCTCTCAAAATGGCTGTACTGAACGTCTTGAAATAGGCCTCTGTCTCTGTCAGTGCTTTTTACAGCATAAGTTCATCTAAAGAACAAAAATCATGGTCCAGACTAGAGGTGGGAACCTCTGGGTACCTCACGATCCGATCCGATACGTGATACATGGCTCACGATAACGATTATCTCACGATACGCCGATACTGCGATAATCGATATATTGCACAAAAATAATCTACGATACATCACGATTTAAAGGGGGGTATTATGTAAAATCGACTTTTTCAAGCTTTATATCATGTTATCATGTCATTTCCTCATTAAACACATGCCTGGAGTGTTGCCTTGGCTCATTCACATATTTTTGAGTAATCAGTAAAAACTTAGACGGCAGCCATTTTAGGTGTAGCTATGCCTCAGTCCTCCTAGGAACGCCCCCACCTCCTGGAGACGCCTCTGGACCTTTCGTCACCAGCCAAGCCACCAACCACTGCTCCTCAGCTCAGCAGAGCCCCCTCCCCGCACAGTAGTGTTGTTTAGATGCCACAGCAGTGTGCTGAAGGGGGCGTGTCGGAAAGCTTCTTAAAGAGACAGAGGCCTATTTCAAGACGTTCAGTACAGCCATTTTGAGAGAGAAAATTTATTCAAGGCAGTTATTTTAATTTACTGCATATACAGACCAACAGAAGGTTACGTCATCATTGTAGTATGCTATAGACTGGTGCTATGTGATTGAAAAAAGCATAATACCCCCTCTTTAACAAATGTGAATAAAATGGCCTGTAACATGTATTTTCATGATTGAAACTTATACTGGTAAAATACAATTAAGTCATCTTATTGGCCTCCATATCAGCATTAGTATCAAAAGTTCCCTTGTTCCTGTTTCCCTTTGAAGGAAATATTCCCCACGATTCTCAAACTGTCATTTTTATTTCTCCATTTCTGCTGCAGACCATGGAGTCGCACAACCACACGCTGGACTTCTACAACGGCACCCCCTGGTTCGTCTACGAATGCACCATCGAGCTGGACACGGACAACCGTCGCGTGGCGCTCTTCCTCCTCTACCTGCTCATCTTCATGGCGGGCCTCCTGGAGAACCTCCTCGTGCTGTGGGTGAACTGGCGCCAGCGTCACTCTGCGAACGGCGTGCTCTTCTGCATCCTCAACGTCTGCCTCTCCGACACGATGATGGTGGTCACTCTGCCCTTTTACATGATGGAGGTGACGATGGATAAGGTGTGGCTGTGGGGGAGGTTCCTCTGCAGAGTGACCAACCTCATCTACGTGGTGAACTTCTACAGCAGCTCCTTCTTCCTGGCGCTGATGACCCTCGAGCGCTACCTGTCGTTGACCAAGCCCGCCTTCCCCGCGCTCTTCCCCGCGGTCGGGCGGCGCCGCTGGTGGCTCTGCGCGGGAGTCTGGCTGCTGTCCCTGTTCCTCGCGCTCTTGGAGAACGTCCACGTGGATCTTCTGGAGTGGGACGAACCGGGATGCTACATGTTGCCGGAGCAGTACTACACAGAGTGGTTCATTAGCGTTTCCTTTCTTTGCCTAATTTTCCAATTCCTGTTCCCCTCCGCCGTCATCATCACCTGTAACATACTGATCGCCAGAGCAGTGCGCGCCGCCCCGGACGTCCAAGACTCGCGGGACGTTCGGCTCGTGCACGTCTTCTCCTTGGTTTTTGTCCTGTGCTGGCTCCCGTACCACCTGATCATGTTTCTGATGATGATCGACGACATAAACCCGTTCCTCTTCAGCTGCAACGCCGTGGAAGTGCTGTATTTCGTCTTCAGTATCGTCGAAGTCTTGTCGCTCTTCCACTGCGTCGCCAACCCGGTCCTCTACAACTTCATGAGCAAGAGTTTTCGCCGTAACCTCATCAACACGGTGGTGACTTACGTTAGCAGAGCAGGGGACGCGCCGCAGCTGGGAGCGGCGGCCCGGCCCAACGGAGGAGGAGGAGGAGGTGGAGGCGCAGTGGAAGGACGGGGCGTCGAGGTCGCGAAGCAGCGCAGGGTCAGCAACGCCAGCACCAGCCAGTCGGACGTGGGCTTGTAAACGCACCGGGAAGAAGCAGGATCGGTGATTTGATGAACAAAAGTGAAGTGAGGACTGCCTTAAACTGCACAGAAATGTCCGTCTTTGTGACTCGAAAAGAGTTGCCTTCAGAATTTTTGCTGATCTCCTTTGTTTATTAGCAAAGAAGGCAAACTGTTGTAGTATCCGAACATTTTCCTACCTTTTCTAACGCGTTTCTAATTCCCCAGTAAGCAACAGAGGTGGTCAAAGTACTTCATTACTTGAGTAAAAGTACAGATAGGTCAAATATTACTCCAAAACAAGTATAAGTTCAGTCAAATTTTTACTCAAGTGAAATGATTGGGTGTAGAAAAGACTTAAAGAAAAAACCTCTGCTATTCTATTGGAATTATTTTCATCAGTAGGTGGCAGTAGTGAATCCGTCTCTGCACCTCTGAGGGGGTCTCATCGATCTTGTGAGCAACACACATTTATCAACAGAATAAATTAGAGGTCAACTATAGTCAGAGGCGTGGCTTGCCATAAGGCAAGGCAGGCAGCTGCCTGGGGCCCCCAACTGCAAAGGGCCCCCATGCACCAACCCGTTTTTCAGATACCTGCAGTAAACGCTTGATATACACAGTCTAATGATTTTGGTGATGCAGTTACATCATCTCTCCACCAATGCTCTGTGGCGCTGTTTATCCCCATCCTGCTGCATGCTTTAGTGAGTCATGGTTCCCTAATGTTAACTTTTAATGAGCAGTGGACAGACTTTTTTACTCATGGCTCCACCAGATTATATTTCTAACTCTCTTCATGATCTAAAGAACCTCAGCCTTCTGTTCTGAGGAAAACGTATGCAGAGAACTGCATTATGGGAGTTTTCAGGTGACCCGCTCCTGCTCAAATGACATCCTCTCTCCCAGTGCGTAGTACACCGATCGGCCACTAGAGGGCCCCCAACCGACATTCTTGCTTGGGGCCCCTTGGTACCCTTGCTACGCCACTGACTATAGTATAGTATAATATAGAGTTTTTCCATCTGAAAGCGCTAAGTCAAGGCTTTAAAACGAGTCCCCCACAACTTCCTGGGCCTCAGAGGAGCAAAACATTGGTTAGCTACAAGTTTGTAAAACACAGTTTCACCAACTAAACCTCCGTCAATATGGACATGCTGCATGTCCTTTTGAAGCACAGAACCTGGAGAATTTAATCGCTGTTAGTTTTAACCTACGCAATTGTATTTTTGCTCGCCGCGCAAAATGCCACGGCTAGCAACAGAATGCTAATGCTAACGGCAGCTAATCAAAGCTGGGACAGAAACTATGATTGAATCACCTAAAGTATTAAAATAAAAGGTTTTTACAGGATTATATACCAGACATTTAGAAATGTCTGGTATATATGCCGCTCATATCAGCATCAGCCTTATAAAAAACAGTTAGGCTACACGTTGTCATTTCGAAAAGGGCTGAACGATATGGACAAAATTTCATATCTCGATATTCATGCCAGATATATCGATACGATATAAGTATGGGATAGGTGAAAACCAAGCATTTTTCAGAAAAATAAAAACATAATGCAAAAGAGTGCAGTTTTATTCATGAAAATCTATTTTGTTTATATCTTTTTCGATATTAATATCTTAAATGTTCATATCTCCATATCGATATGATACTGATATATCTTTCAGTCCTAGTAGACGCCAGAAAAACCCATATCGGTCGACCTCTAGATTAAATAAGATATGTTGCAAAGTAAACATTTTGAGACGTATATTTATTTGCACATTTGCAACTTTCATATTAGTCTGTGTTTTTTGGCGTTTAGTACACAGCTTATAGTTCCATTTAGAACTAAATATACAGTGCAGAGGTATAATATCCCACTCCCTTTGAACGCCACTTCTCTGCACGTGTTTGTCTCGACAGGGTGGTACAGGGAGCTCGTCTCTGCTTCTGCGGGACAAAGTGAACTCGCTGTTTCCAAGGTGGTGCATAAAGCAATGCAATGTTTGAATGCAACAAAATGGAATAGCTGAGGGAGGCTTTAAAGGCGCATTATGTAAATTTGGATGCGAAAAAAAGGTTTAGTGACCCACCCATGTATAGCTGGTTAACATGGCGCCTTTAAGTTTCATCACATATTATGTTCCATCCAGAAAAAAACGCTGGGTCGTACATTTGCTTTGTTACCTCTGATTCTGAATTCAAGTCATTTTAGTCCTTTAGTGTTCTGCATCTGCACTTAGAATGAACCAGATTAAGATTTTAAACCGTATGTGGACTGAAATGTTTTGATAAAGCAGATTTACAAAGAGTTCTTTTCATCAAAATTGTCTCGTTTGTTTTGTTCGTCTGTCTGTTCAGTCCAAATATTAATTTACCATTCTGAAACTGCAACATGCTCACAGTGCAGGCGCAGGTTTGCTGAAGTATTTCTCACCAGTAAAAGCACTACAACCTGTACTCTGTTCTATTTAATGAGTGAAATGTTGCGCCGTGTTATGGTTAAGGTTTAGGTTAGTGAAACCCATCAATACACTTATGTTTGTTTATGTATAAGGCTTGTTTCGCTGGTCTTTTATCGTATCCGTTTTGAGGATGAAACCAGGAAATGTTTCTCGCTTTTGTTTCCTGGACGCTGGACTCTCACGGGAAGTCGTGAGGCACGAGTAAACAGAGGGACGTCCCGTGACCGATAAGACTCTTCTGCTGCATGTACAAAAGCTAATGTGACCGTCTCTGTGCCATGTTCTGTTGTTCGCAATAAAGTTTGACATCGTTTTGCAACATAAAATGCTGTCCCAGTAATTTTATACATAGACTGGAGCATTTAGAATATATATATATCTTACATTTTGTGGCGATTAAATATTAATTAGACTTTAAAGGGATACTTCGGGATTTTTGACATAGGGCCTCATTTCCTAGTTATCCAGAATGTTGTTGATGTCTGGAGATATTTTTTTCTTAAATTCATGCAGTTCTTATATTTGAAGAGTCTAGTGGCGCTAGGCTAGGGCAAGGCTAATGCATGTCTATGGTATCAGTTAGCCTGCATTAAAAACAGTCTGACCCACTCCACAGTGCACCTGAGGTAAATCACTTATAACACCAGACTAACCATATAAATGTCTGTGTCGATAGAATAATTTTAACCATTTTGCGTTTAAAATAACTTATATTTGAGCAGCATCAGCTTCGTGGCTGTAAGCTAACGCAGCGGCGGAGTGATCTGCGAGAAAATAGTCCCTCAAAATGCGGTAATTCATGTGATACAAGGTCAGTTATATTTCCAAAATTATTCTATTAACACAGACATTTATATGGTTAGTCTGGTGTTATAAGTGAGTTACCTCAGGTGCACTGTGGAGCGGGCCAGACTGTTTTTTAATGCAGGCTAGCGGTTACCATAGAAATGCTTTAGCCTTGCTCTAGCCTAGCGCCACTAGACTCTTCAAATATAAGAACTGCATGAATTTAAGAAAAAATATCTCCAGACATCAACAACACTCTGGATAACTAGGAAATGAGGCCCTATGTCAAAAATCCTGAAATATCCCTTTAAATCCAAATCCATTAGATTTTAAAAAGTTTGATTTTAGCCTAAATTTTCAAAACTGCTAAATCTTGAGAAAGCGCTTTATATTTTCAAGTAGATTAAACACACTTTCAAAAGAAGAATTATGCTCAACGCTGATGTTTGAGACTTGAGGTGACTTGCCGGCTAAAGAAAGACTCGACTTGACTTGACCCCATGACCAATTGACTTGGACTTAATTGGGACTTGGATTTAGTGACTTACTCCCACCTCTGGTACTGTAATACTGTGACATATACCTGAAGCAAGGATGAAGTTTGAACAGGTCTGTGCTTTGTCCGAGTGCGATCTCCGGAGGTCATGGTCCTTCAGAGAGGAAGGACCATCTCTTTACCCAATAACCATCAGCCATGTCTTGCACAACTAATCAAAGCTGGGACATGAATTATGAATGGATCAACTAATAAGATGAAGTAGCCACTGCTGGAGCGGCCAAGTGTTTTATTTTCGCCATCAGCCCCTCCGACTACCACCAACCACTCACTCACTACATTCACCCATGATTCCTGATGTTTCCCAAACGGTCTCCCATCCAAGTACCGACCAGGCCCTTCCTGCTTAGCTTCCAAGGTCTGGAGGGATCAGGTAGAGCAAAGGCGGTATGGCCCTTTTAGATTTGGGTAAAGCCAAACTGGAGAAAATTCAGGCATAAGTTGTAATGATCAGATAATTTTATTTTATTTGTTTATATTAATGTAACCAGAAGTCTGTCTTATGCTCAAGGATATTTAGTGGAGAAAAGTCCAGTGATCGTTGAGTAATGTTTATTCCATTACAGTTCATCAATAGATATAATTGATATGTAAGAAAAGATGAGACTTTATTGATCTGGAACTGGAGAAAAGAGGAACATTCACTTTTTTCACTCACAGCAGCCATTTTTAAGAAAGTCTCTCTCTTTAAGTACTCATTTGCTGAGGAAATATGTGTAGTATTATATATTATAAGATGAAAGTACAAATCAGTTAACTAAATAAACTTTGAGCCTCTACAGGGACAAACTTCTTCCTTGTCATGACTAGTGGCATTCGACAGTTCATCTGCAAAGCGCCTCCTACTGTTCTGGAGGGTGCATTAATAGGCTTTTGAAATAAGCAAAACACATGGACAAATGGAGTAGAACGTATTCTTTCAATGTATCCATCATCTTTCAAATGTTAAAGTAATAAGTTCCCATCAGTAACACTACTCAAGTAAAGTACAGATCCTGAAGAACTCGAATTAACCTTTAAACCATGCACTTTTTCATCCAGGTCATCTTTACCCAAATCTAAAAGCTTCTGGGCTGGAGAGTTTACAGCTTATAGGCAAGAGTAACAACTCATTTGAAAGCTAAGACCTGTGAAACTCATCTAAGCTTCATCCTTAACGTTTTTGACACATTTTTGTCACGTTTGTGTCACATTTTAATTGCTTTTGTGCCACATTTTGGCGACATTTTGTTTTCTGTGTGTAATGTAACTGATCAAGCCACAAAAATGTGACCGAAACATGTCAAAAACGTGACACTCATAACGAGGAAAGAGCTTAGATGAGTTTTGTAGGTCTTAGCTTTCAAATGAGCCGCTATACAGGCCTATAGGCTGAAAGCTCTCGGGTCACTTTTAGATTTTGGTAAAGCTGAACTGGAGAAAATGCACTCGGTTGAGGCGGGGGTTAAGAGGTTAAGTAACACCTAATGCAGTCAAAGCTACCAGATTCTGAACACTTTATTTTTTAGTATAGTATAATAGTATAATAGTATAATAGTATAATATAGAGTTTTTGCTGAAAGCGCTAAGTCAAGGCTTTAAATCGAGTCCCCCCACAACTTCCGCTCCTCTGAAGCCCACTCAGAGGAGCGGAGAAACATTGGTTAGCTACAAGTTTGTAAAACACATGTTTCACCAACTAAACCTCCGTCAATATGGACATGCTGCATGTCCTTTTGAAGCACAGAACCTGGAGAATTTAATCACTGGGTTAGTTTTAACCTACGCAATTGTATTTTTGATCGCCGCGCAAAATGCCACGGCTAGCAACAGAATGCTAATGCTAACAGCAGCTAATCAAAGCTGGGACAGAAACTATGATTAGGGTGACCAGATGTCTCAGTCTACCCGGGACAGTCCCAGTTTTTAGTCCTTTGTCCCACGTCCCAGTAGATTTCTCCAAAACCATTGATTTGTCCCAGTAATCTCTCCCGGTTTTGGCCAATGTAGTCCCCGAAATAGCATAGCCTGCACTTGAAAATTAATGTCTTTGGCCCATGGGACTATCAATTACCAAGTGTAGACCAATTCAAAATCTCAATTCAGGATGCGGATTGATGTGTGTCATAAGTTGACAGTTTTAACATTCATCGTGGGTAAAGACAGTTTAGATTTAGAACCCCTGCGGCCTATTCCCGAATGTTGTCCCAGTTTTTTTTCTTGGAAAACCTGGTCACCCTAGATTTTCCAGGGTGACCAGGAAAATCACCCTGGTGATTGAATCAGCTAAAGTATAAAAATAAAATGTTTTTACAGGATTATTTATTTACCAGACATTTGGAAAAATCGGCCGCGCATATCAGCATCAGCCTTAGAAAAAATAGTTAGGCTAGGGTGACCAGATTTCCCACATTAAAAACTGGGACCCAATGAGAATTTGCGCAGAGAGCTAAAATGGGACGAGTTTTTTTTCCCCCACCTTGAATGGTAAATCGTTTGTCTGTAAAAGTCTAATGTCAATTTAATGGAACAATCAGCAGTGAAGTGACACTTTGATGCTTAGCTGTAGCTATTGACGCGCACATGGCCAAAATCATGAAGTTGCAAGTCAAAAATGGCATGGGAGCGGTGGGAAAACTGGGACACCTGGGACAGAAATGCTGTAAAACTGGGACAAATGAATGGTTTTGGAGAAATCCACTGGGACATGGGACAGAGGGCTCAAAAGTGGGACCGTCCCAGGTAAACTGGGACATCTGGTCACCCTAAGTTAGGCTACACGTTGCCATTTCGCCCACTTAAATTTTTTTGCAGAAACATATTTTTTGCCGTGTAAGAACTAGCATGTGTATTTACTTTTCCGAATACGGCTTATCTTTATTACATTGGGTTCCATTGGATTTCTATCACTCCGAACCAGGATGAGGGACGGGGGGGGGACAGAGGGGGAGGAAAGAGGGGGGCGATTGTGGCACAATACCAGGAAGAGACGAGGGGGTTGAGAGGGCAGAGATCACAGCTCCCGGACACGTAGGGTTCACAGAAAACTCGCCGAAATTCTGCTCAATCATCAGCGGGAATTCTGATGAGAGATGGACTTTTTCTGTGTGCACGGCGCGCTGCAAAAACACACACGGAGATTAGTTAAAGCCACTCTGCGGAAAGTTACACGTTATATAAGGTTGATATGCAGCAGTAAGACAAGGACCGGGCCATATCACATCATGCAGGCTTAAATTATACCGGTGTGAATCTCAACCTCTTAACCCCCGCCTTAACTGACCGCATTTTCCCCAGTTTGGCTTCATGAAAAAAGGCGTCAAAACAGTGTCCGAAAATGAGATGAAAAAAGTGATGAGAAATTGGCCAAAAAAAGCAACAAAAGACCAACAAATGAGCGACAAAAACATGGCAATCAAGCAATAAAAATGTGATGAAAGCGCGACCAAAATTGACAGAAGAGTGATGATAAAAAAAAGTCTAAATAGTGACGGCAACGATGCGAGGAAAAAGATCAGTTTAGATCGATGCAGGTGCTCGTCATATGATTAGAATGCCATGAAAAGTTCATGTATTTCTGTAATTCAACCTGAAAAGACTCACAGAGACAGAATGGCGGTATGAGTGTTTAATTAATGAACATGAATCATGAATGACTCAAAAAAAAAAAAAAAAAAAAAAAGGGACGAGAAGAGGAAAAAAAATGAAAATAATAAACACACAAAAAGATAGGAAACAGGACACAGAGGCGGATGGAAGGGGCGGGGCTTGCTGGATCTAAAATGTACATAGAAAGGATAATAATGCCATTATTGCCCCCCTCACAAACTTGACCCTAATCATTTTTCATATTTATAATATACATTAAATATTTAGTATTATTTGATGTTACTACTGAATTACTATGATTACTGCTGTATAATTTAATGTATAAATATTTATAGCATATATAACGTAGTTTAAAAAATATGATTGTATATTGATTTATTTTAAGTATTTTAATTCCTTTTTTAATTTTTATTTATTTTATTTATGATTGCTTGTTTCTTTCTATCAAAACTATTTCCATCCTATTCATCCATTTACTATTATTCTTATTAATCCTATTACTATTAATGTTGGTTTATTGTGATAATTGTCTCCATTTTTGTGTCTCTTTATTTATTTTTCTTCTTTGCTCTGAAGGTTTCCTTTTATTATGGTTATATTCTGTATCTTTCTTTTGTTACTATCACTGGGATCATCATGATTACCATGATCATTACTAATTTTTTTATTTTTTATTTTAATTTTTATATATATATTTTGTTATATATCTCAATATCTTATGATTTTGTTTCATAATACATCCACGCACACATTTTCTCCACCCACCCCAATATTTCACACAAAACACTCGACTGTTTGTACATCCTGTTCCATCTACCTTTTGTTATTTGTGACCCCATGTGTTTCTCCTTTGTCTATGTTGTATGAATGTTTTTGTTCTGTATGTCAATTAAAGAAAAATAAAATAAAAATGAACATGAATCATTATTGGGGCTCAGACCCCGGCAGAAGATTGAACGAACGAACGATGTGAAATGCACGGCATTGATGAACAATAGCCAGAATCTTCCCCCGAGCCTGCACCCTGGTGGTGGAAGAGGAATCCTGGGTTGGCCAGTCGACGACGCCCAGGTGGAGAAAGGGGTGGAGGAGGGTCGTGGCAAACGGCTGAGTGATTGACCACAGAGCTTAAACAAGGGGATGCTGAGCGATGAGCGGCGATTGGCTGTCGTGAAGGTGCGGCCTGAGCGGGGCCTGTGATTGGATGATTGGAGAGCGCTGCGGGTGATGAGGTGAATGAATGCAGCGAAAGAATGCAGGTTGAATTTGCGCAGAAGCTTCATTTCAACTTATAATGTGAAACTAATATAGGATATAGACTCATTGTGTGCAAAGTGACATTATGTCAAGCCTTTGTTATCATTTTCATGATTATGGCTTACAGTCCATTTTCAAAATATTCTAATTTTATGAGATATTTATTTTGGGGTTTTTACGAGCTGAGCCATAACAATCAAAATTATAACAAATAAAGGCTACACATATCTCACTGTGTATGTAATGAGTCTATATCATACAGTATATTAGTTTCACAGTGTAAGAATAATAGAAGTTAATGTATATTAACGATATACAAGTATCGTCGAAACGATATATCGTTAATAACAGGCCACTGCAGCTGATTTTGACTGGAGTCAGGACAGAGATCGCAGCTAATGCTACGCTCAGCTACAGCGGCATACAGATGATGGTGGAGGCTTTAGGGGCGAACATGAAGATCATCTGTTGCTTGTGTAGATCATCTTTGCGAGGAAAGGCTCAGGCTTTGAGTCTTGGATGAACTCTGACAAGTTGTAGCATCGCCCACTAGCATTCCTTAACATGGTGCTAACAACAACTGAACCATATTGAAGTAACGTGCAATATGCAATACGGCTGTGCAATATTGCCATGACATTATTGCGATATTTCACTAAACCATTTCAACAAGAGATGTTCCATTGTATTGTATTTAAACGCAAATCATAAGTAACTTAGTTATTCAGCAAACTGTGTCAAAACAAGACTTAAAAGCCAATATCCTCCCCTCTGGCAGCAGGTCCAGACACAGGAAAGAAAAAAGAGCCTTGATTCCTTTTTAACACACATCATTAAGACTAATCTAGTTATCATGAGCATCAATCAGTCTGTTATTATTGTACCTTTCATGAATAAATGTGGATTATATTATGTATTATTCAAGCACTTTGATACAAAGTAATGCTATATGGGCTGTAATGGGGTGGGAGTCTGTCTGATGAAGGACTTGTAGTCCGAAACGTTACAGTGGTGTGAGTACACATTAAAAAAACTATTCTTGGGAGCTAAAACGCAGTTGTGCGGGTTTTTTATTCTTCTTGCATTTGTTACCTTTTTTTGATCCAGCACACTGCTCAGTTAGGGATGTGCGCGTTTTTTTGATTGTGGGAGTCAATAAGCTTGTCTTCTTCCCACTCCTTTTCGAGCTAGAATGTTTTTTTTTTTATCTTTTATTTTTTCTGGCTTTTGTGCCTGTGTGGTGTAGCTCGAAATAAAAATATCAATATCCCGTTCATCTGTGGCGTCTTCATCCTGATCTCATGCAAGTCTCAGTGGAGAGACGAACGAGGGGAGATTTTGATTCAATGCTTTTTAATAATTACATTGAGGCCTTACTCTTACCTTGCCGTTTGTTGAATGCACATTTCTTGACTGAATTATTCCTTTGTGTACTAAGTTATGGCTAAACCATAAAAACACTGAATTCAAATGCATCAGTGAAGCATAAATGAAACTCTCATTTGAAAAAGACGAATATAAATCGACCAAAGAAAGAATTACAAACAAGTTAAAAATATGTAAAGGCACAACACTTTATATATTAGAAGGACACACATCGTATAAATACAAAAGAACAAATAACATTATTACGAGGCTGAGAAGCAGAAGAGAAAAAGTGACATTACGGGCAACACTGACCAGATAAAAGCAATTACTGCCAACATATTGCACAATCTACCGGCAATGTAGGGTTATTAAGAAAAAAGGTATTTCAGTCGTCATCTGTACCGGATTGTTTTAGTGTTAAGGATGTTTTGATGTGATACAGGAATTTTAAACTTCGCTAAACCTAACTTCTGCCTTCGACCGTTAGATTTTTATTGATACCTAGGTATAACATAATATTTGTTTAGAACCAGGAAACAGAACAATAATGTGTGGAAGAAATGTCTCCAATGTCGAGAAATGGGGAATAATTTTGGGGGAAATTGGGAGAAATTGTGGCAAAATAAGGAAAATGTGTGATTTAAAAAAAAAAAAAAAAAAAGGGAAAACGAGAAATAATTGGGGTAAAATTAAGAAAAAATTGAGTAAAAAAAAAAGACTTATTTTCTTTTATCTTAATTTTTGGCGAAAAATTCAATGTCCTCTGTCAGCACGTATAAACTAAAGTCCAATTATTTTCTCTTATATGTCCAAAAGTGGAGACGATATTCAAAAAACATGTACGTTAGTTTGGCCAGGGCTGCACGATTTTGACAAATAACCCTAATTTTTTGGACAAATATTGTGATTTTATTTGGATTAGGATTTCTACATTTGACACATTTAAATACCTGAACTGCAAAACATAAGGAAGTCGTGTTACTTTAAGGCTTTAGTCAAACAAACATATTCTTGCTCAAATTGGAATGGATGAAAACGGATGGATGGAATTAGAGGCCGATCGATATTTAAAGATTTTACAATATCGGCCGATCTAGCGCCAAAAAATGCTGATATTTCCGGGACTTCCCATTATTTGCATTGGAAAGAGCAAAGTCAGGGCTTTAAAAGGAGTCCTCCCAAAACTCCCTCGGCCTCAGGGGAGGTGAGAAACATCGCAATGAACGTTGATTAGCTTCAAGTTTGTTAAACACAAGTTTCACTAAACCTCCGTCAGTATGGACATGCTGCAGGTCATTTTCAAGTGCAGAATCTGGAGAATTCAAATCGCTGAGTTAGTTTTAACCTCCACTATTGTATTTTGATCGCCGCGCAAAATGCAGCAGCTAGTAACACTATGCTAATGCTAACGACAACTGATCAAAGCTGGGACAGAAACTATGATTGGCTCACCTAAAGTAATACAATATAATCGGCCAGTGCTGGAGCGGCCAAGTATTTGTTTTTACAGGATTATCCACCTTATTCCATGAGCCTTTGCGTGAAAGATGTGGGCGATTTCCGTTCGCTCGAATCCACTTTTTATGAGCTTTAGAGGTGTAGACTATGTGGGAACACGAGCTGTCACAGCTGAGACGAAACTACGAGCCGTGATTGACTGATCACAATAAACTTATGACTGAAAATTGCTCCGTCGGAGAGTTTTCTGACCCGTGGACGTGTTGGCCAAGTTGTCTCCAATTAACCTCTGTGGATATCTTCTAATTCTGCGATCTTTCACAAAGACTTTGCTCAGATGTGGTACTTTGGGCTTAGAGAATGGATTGTCAGCATAAAAACAGTCTTGTTTCTTGGTCAAATATCCGGAGATCTTCACATTTTCAGATTAAACTGAGCGAAAGTCTGTTTACAAAGCCTCGTTACATACGCCGCTTCACGTGGAAAAGGCCATGTCTGTAGTTTAATTAGGTCAAAGGTTTTGCACAAAAAACGACCAGAAAATTGTTGGAACACTCTTTGCATAACTAAGTATTTAAAATGCAGTGTATTCAGACCCAGCTCAGCTTGTGTCGCCTCACGGGGCTCGGTTCATATCACTCGTACAGTGTGAGCAGGTCAGTCGTGTGTTAACAGTGTTTATTTACCTCCGTGAACTAAGGCTTCCTTCGTAAATGTATGTGAGTCAGTAGCATCTAGCATGTTCAAAATCGGCTCAAACCTGTCAGTTTAAGGCCAGTTTTAGCATGTCCCAAACACTGCATGTTCCACAGCCACATGTCACTTTCTCTGTGTTTTTCAATTAAACCACGAACAGCGTAACATGTTCCAGAGCTGCGCGAGGACATCGTTTGGAAAATCATCTTAAAATGTGAAAATAAACCGCTATGTGAAACGAAAACTCGCCCTGGAAACCAATGGGAAAATGGCTCAGACCGACTTCCAGCATCTCACCGGAAAATTCCCCCATCCTCGTTTCTACATGAGCCGCCCCAGGAATAAGGTGGATAGACCAGACATTTGGAAATATCGGTCAAGCATATAGACCGAGCACATCGGCATCAAGCTAATTAACATCCCAAAATATCGGCATCGGCCTTAGAAAAACCCATATCGGTCGACCTCTAGATCTGATTCTTATGCTTCGGTTTATATCAGTCTGTAAAGAAGCAACCTTCACTTGTGTTAATTCCCGTTACAATCTCCGCTGTACAATCACCACCAAAATGCCACTAATGCCCTTGAGATTCTCAGCCCACAACAAGCACACACCGTTTAAAGCTCATGAAACAGTCTTTGTGACGAATAAATAAAACCCGATGACATTTTAAAAAGCGTTGTTAAAAATAAATATAAAAATGTCTATGTGCTACAGCGGCGCTACTTCAGTTTCTATGTAGTGGTTATTAATGACTTCAGGTAACAGTTTGGTGAAAGGGCAGAGGACGCCATAGTTTAACCTCATGTTCGTAGTGAAATATTACAGAAAACAGCGCCCCCGAGTGGTGACGCCGAGACACAGTCATGAAGAAACCAACTTCTACAGTTTATATTGATTAGACTACATTCTATCCGTCTCTAAATGTATGTAACAGTGTTCGGTCCAACACGACAGGCCAGTCACGGTGATGATCTCATTTACTATCTCCTAATCAGACTTTTCCCTCTCGTGTTACAATGTTGTTTCTTTGAAAAGTCTAGGGATGTCACGATTTCACATTTACCAGAGAAAATATTGTGATTTTACGATTAATCACGATTATGACAGGAAACAAGTGGGATTTATAGTTTTTGTTTTTAAAACCTCTTAACCCCCACTTTAACCGAGTGCATGCCACTCTTTTGTCCTCTGAAAGCTAAGTTTCTGAAAATCTGTGTAAGATTTGTGTGAGCTTCTTTAGAGGATTCATCAAAACATCTGACAAATCATTAAGCAGGGCAGCTTAACCACGTAACTCGTGCCCCTAGAGGCCATAAGCGCCACTGCAGGTGTCGTAGCACGTTGCGTTTTTTTACTCATTAATTGTCCGTGAGAGTAAATACTACGCTGACAGAAAAGACAAAGGGAGAGAGGGATATTGTTCATCCAATTACACAATGGAGATCATTTTTTTCACTCAAACTTGGCTGTAAATACTGTTTAAGTGGCGCTAGCCCGCAGTTAGCTTTGCCCGTTAGCCTGTTAGCTTCTTCTTCGTGATTCCATTAGTGTGTATTGGTGGCTCCAGTCCGGTGGCAGGGAAGTTGCAAACGTGGTTTTCTGGCCGGAGACACCAGGGGGAGATGAAATACCCCCAATCATCCCATTAACACTTGTATTACCCCCAGAGGGACTACGGAGAGGATTTATTAAAGTAAACAAGTTAGTTCTGCTTTAAATTTTGATCAAATAAAACCTAACCCAGACTAGATTGTGGTCTCATAACAAGAAAAGGCTATAATAAAATAATAAAGCATTAAAGTTACCTATTAGTTTGTATAACTTAGAGTCTTGAAGGCGTTTAAGAAAGTTCAAGCATTTTAAATACAAAAGCTAAAAATCTCACTTGTTTCCCATCATCAGGACGATAATCGCGAATAATCGTAAAATCGCAATATTTCCTCTCACAAACCGGTTAATCTTGACGTCCCGAGCCGAGCCTGGTTTCATTCACACATTCACTGTTATTTTGAAGAGCTCAAAAACACCTGATGATGTCACGAGGTGGTGCTCCTCCATTGTTTGAACATTCAACCCTTCCTTCCAGAATGAAACAAAACCCGGCTCCAGGAGGTTTTTCTTTAGAACGTGGCTAAACCAAAGTCCGCTCCACAGAATAATGAACCTTCAAGAGTTCATCTTCATGTTTTTTGCGACTGGCCCTTCGAGGAATGTCAGAATAACTGGGTCCTTGACGTCACAGTCTGATAGTTATAACCATTTTAGATTCATATTTAGCTGTAGGTTTTCCTTCGTGGAGTCTATAATTGCAATTTTTCTTCGCACAATCATTGCTCCAAAATCATCTGACCCCATTTTGGTGGGTCCATACCGCAAGTGTTTAATAGGACTTTGAGACGAGATGCTGCAGGTGAATAGGGGATTTTTTTTTTACAAAGATCAATTTGAAACTTTTGCTGATCATTACTGATGTAAATATGAGGGAAAAAATATTACAAGTTTTCTGTCATTTCATGTTTTCATATCAAACCCCTTAACGCCAGGTGTTGCTAATTAGTGCCATACCTCTCAAGACTGTGGCTAAAATAATGCATGTTTTCCCTTGATGCCTGTTTGCCCACATCCATGCCGTACCTAGGAACCTTTTGCCAGCACTAGTTTCTCGTAGGACCGGTTAGAGAAGGAACCACATCCGGGTCATGATAGCTACTTAGCGGAAATAGCATTTCTGCAAATCGAGGCTGCAACTTCGATGAACTCTTCAAATGTAAGGTGAGTTTTGCTAAAATAAAAATATGTAGCTGCTCATCGTTTCCATCTTTAGATTATTTATTGGAATGAACTTCTTGTGATGTTTTTTTTTGTTATTTGACGATTTATATACGTTGTGAATTAGCGACGTCAGGCCATAATGGAAAACTGCAATAGCTCCATCTGGTGGCACACGGCCACAGTGACCACATTTTAGTGGTATTTAGATCTATTACAGTGCTGAAACGTTTTTAGAACATGCCATTCTAGTGAATTTCTATAATCATTGTAACAATAACATACAAGGATATATTAATAATGTGCAATTATAATATAATTTTCAAATAAGTCATGGTAAATGGAGGTATCTTATGTACAATGAATAATAAAACCTCAGAAAAGGGAGTAAAATATGATAATTAGTAATAAAAATGGTGACATGTCTATGTTATGTAGATAAATCGTCTGCACCTTTGTAAAGTGCTTTTTTCCCTACATCAGGTGATGAAAGCAGCAGCAGCGAGCTGCTGTATTTATGCCTGTTGTTGCTAATTAGCGACATACCTAACACTATATCTGTACTATGTGCTACAGATAAATGAACAATCTCCACTTAATTTAGCATCAGCTTGAAAGCAAAAACACTGATAATATATGTTTTTCTATAATTGGAAATAAATTCAGGCCTTAAGGGGTTAAAATTGGACATTTTATGCATAAAAATGGCGACGAAATCTAAATAATGGATAGGAATTGAAATGTATGGTTTTATTTCGTCGACATACTGTAGTAGTTTTTCAGAGGGGACTTTGAATCTTGTTTAGTTTTGAATAAATCTGTCCATCCATCCATCCATTTTCTTCCACTTCCACCCTCTGAAAAAAACTTTATATTTTGTTTGGAGTCTAAAGTGGAATTCTGAAATTCTTACGGATAACCTACCGCGTCCTTTTATAATCATGGGAATCGTAAAACCGGTTAATCTGGACATCCCTAATTCAACCTAAATATATCGGGATAAGACTTTTGGTCCATATCGCCCGGCCCTAGCTTGATCCATTATTCAGATTTTGTCACTGGAAATATGGGAAATTTTGGGCATTTTTATCCATAAAACACCTTATAGATATGATCTTATATGAAAACCTAAAATGACAGGAAAAAAATGTATTGCAATTTTGTAATATTTATACCAGTAATAATGTGCAGCCAAAGTTTAAAATTGGCGTCTCTAAATATAAAAAGTTTCCCTTTTCACCTGCCTCGCCTTTAGGAATGAGCAGGTTTTATGAGGCCCCTCTCTGGGTAAAAAGTACCCTTTACTCCCCCGGTCCAAACGCCCGTGTCCCGCGGCCTCGTCACGGGCAGAGCCGCCCCGCCCGCGCCCCTCACGTGTCGGCCGGGGGCAGCGGCTCCTTGGAGTGGTCGTTGTACATAAACGTCTGCTCGATGTTGAAGTCCGGCGGCAGGTGCTCCCTGTGCAGCTCCATGTGGGACGACACCATCTTGAGCGTGGAGAAGAACAGGCCGCAGACGGTGCAGCGGTACATCTGCGCGCCCGCGTGCGTCTTCAGGTGGCAGATCATCGTCGAGCGGCCGCGGAAGAAGCGCAGGCAGACCTTGCACTGGTACGGCTTCTCGCCCGTGTGGATGCGCAGGTGGTAGGTGAACTCTCCGGAGTGGGCGAAGGACTTACCGCAGTATCGGCAGCGGTACCACTTGGCCTTGGCCGCGCCCGCGTCCATCACGTCCTGCCCCGACCCGACGCCGAAGCCTTTGTGCGCCGCGCCGAATCCCAGTCCCACGCTGCTCATTTTGAATAAGCCGCCGATGTCCCGTAACGAGGGGAAAGAGCAGCCGGGGCGGGTATCGTCGGGTCGGCCTTACGTTTGCCCAGCAGGAGGGACCCGTTGGCGCCCGCCGTGGTGTTGGGCAGCGCGTCCGCCGTGTGCGCGCTGAGGTGGGAGTGGAATGCGGCGGACGAGCGGAAAGTCTGAGGGCAGAAGATGCAGCGCAGCTCCTCGGAACCGCCGGACTCACTGCCGTTGGTGCTGAAAGGAAAGACATGGTTTGTACAATAGGGGCGGGAACCTCTGGGTACCTCACGATTCGATTCGATACGCGATACACGGCTCAAGATTATCTCACGATACGCCGATACTGCAATAATCGATATATTGCACAAAAATAAGCTACGATACATCACGATTTAAAAAAAAAACATGCTACTTTTAACCTTTATTTAACATACTACATATTATTCATCATTTACATTTCTTTTCATGTGCTTTGTACCACTTTTATAAATGATCCCTGACTTACTCGCTGAAAATGGGTCATAGATCTGTCAGTGACTTCATTTACATTTAAATAAACAACAAACCACAGTCCTATTTAAAAAGGAGCCCCAAAATATCGCGATATATCGGAAAATTGATATATTGTCACACTCCTATTGTACAAGTCACAGAAAGACTAATTTCACCTTTTTATGCCAATTTAATGCCCAAAAATTACACTGCCTGAACAAAAAACAGTCGCCACCTTCACCTGGCAGACTATTCTGATCTGTGGTTACTGCTGCTGGTCAAGTCTAGGTTCTGCAACACTATGAGCCCAGTGGTCATAATGTGCTCACACTCTCCCATCATCAATACAAGATTTATTCATCTAATGTATTTATTTATTGGTTTATTTGGTCGGGACAGTGCGGAAACACGCCACACCGGATTGTACCTTTGGATTAATTTCTATCCACCGTCCCCCACTCGCATTGACCCTGGCCTGTGCTGTAATCAAAGTTAAAAGGCGCTACAACCAAATATTTGTGGAGACTTTTTCATTGGTGAGGCTCAAGTAAGGTTCATATCCCCAAAACTCTACTTAAGTACTTGTACTTGTACTAATGACCAAACTTACAGTATTATCTGCTGTTGCCACTTTATTTTTGTCATTTTAGCATAAACTAGTGTATTTTGCACTAGGGATGTACCGATCCGATATTCAGTATCGGTATCGGTAGCAGATCCGGGCATTTTGAGAGTATCGGATTGGATCGGATTTGATGACTAGATGGGTCCGATACAAGACGGCCGTGAATCTGCGGTCATGGATCTATAGCAGGTTTACCGCACCGCAGCGCTTCGAGGTTTATCGCAGCACAACCTGCAGACCGGAGCCGCTGTAGATCCAGGACCGCAGATTGACGACCTTCATGCTATCGCTAAGTTAGGATACTGATTTGCTTTATTTGATTTGATTTATTCTTATTATTGTGTCTTGCACATAAGTAAGTGCCCAGCCCTCATGGGCTTACAAGACACATTTCAAAACAGAATTCAGATGGCTGCCAAGATAAAATCACAGAAACTGTACAATCAATCATAACAGAACAACATCCACATCACACAGGAGGACATACATTCATTTGTCTAGTATCATTAACCTGCCACTAACACCTGCTTCTGAAAAACTTTCTAATTTAAAATTCAAAACTAAAGCCAAAACCTCTTGCATGTTTATAAAAAACCTGGTAAAACTACTGTAATATCCATAGGCTATAATATATAATTATATAAAAATATAATAATACAAAAAGACTGTATCGGATCGGTATCGGCCAGATGAAGTGTCAAAATATTGGATCGGGAGCTCCAAAAAGCGGATCAGTGCATCCCTATTGTGCACTTATATAGTCAAAAACCCTCTCACAGTGTGTGTACTGCCCCCTCATGGCTAAAAAGTAAATGGAATTTAGATTTTTTTTTGGTGGAAGTTTGATTAAATGTGAAGGTTGATTTCCTAATTACACCCAGCGAAGGAGGAAGAGGAACGGTAGGTTTTCTACATTACACAGGTGCGTGTGTCATTAGCACCGTGGAGATGTCGGCTACTCGCCGAGAACAATTCCCCGTGTTTATTTGATGCTGTTTGCGGCGGTTTCTCGTGGCAGACCGCCGCTCCCCTCCCACGGGCTGCCGAGACAACCCACAGGTGGGGCAACAGTGGAGCAGAGAGTAGAGCGGGTTGTCTTGTGATCAGAGGGTCGGCGGTTACGAATCCCGCAGGTGCACACTGTCGTTGTGTCCTTGGGCAAGACACTTCACCCACCTTGCCTCCAGTGTCTGTGTACATTAGGAGTGTGACAATATATCGATTTTCCGATATATCGCGATATTTTGCAGGACGATACGATACTTTTGGTGACGTCATGCATATTAATGAGCAACGTCATGCATATTAATGAGGCAGCAGTGCTCCACTGTTTTCACAGTCAATAGAGGAAAATAATGATCAAGAATTCAGTCAGGACAGCAGGGGGCAGCACTACAGTTTTAAGCACTTGGACCAAACACTATCACACAAATACATTACTTTTAATGATAGTTTTATAATTATAAAGAAGATTAATTTGGGGTTGATTTATTCCTTTTTAAATAGGACTGTGTTTCTTGTTTATTTAAATGTAAATGAAGTCACTGACAGATCTATGACCCATTTTCAGTGAGTAAGTCAGGGATCATTTATAAAAGTGGTACAAAGCACATGAAAAGAAATGTAAATGATGAATAATAGTATAATAATAGTATGTTAAGATAAAGGTTAAAAGTAGCATGTTTTATTTTATCGTGATGTATCGTAGGTTATTTTTGTGCAATATATCGATTATCGCAGTATCGGCGTATTGAGAGCTATGTATCGCATATCGAATCGAATTGTGAGGTACCCAGAGGTTCCCACCCCTAGCGTACATTGGTGTGTGAATGGGTATGTGGTTCGTTGATGTAAAGCGCTTTGAATGCTTAAAGCAGGTTCACAGGCGCTCTATAAATGTGACCATGTACCATTTATTTACCAACATCAGTGGCAATTTCAAACTGCACAACTGTAGATCGGTTAACGCGCTTTCGTCTGTGATTTCAGTCAAAAATGTTGTTGATACGGTCTTCCTTTGGGCTACAGCTTAAAAAAAATGGCCGACAGTAGCATCAACATCACTAACATTCCTCCAGCGTCGGTGTCTATTACCTGAAAGTGTAAGTCCGCAGCAGCGAGCGCTCCCTCTCTTTGGCGGCGGCCTCATCCGCGTGGGCGCTCATGTGTCTGTCCAGCAGGGGGCGCTCCACGAAGCACATGGCGCAGTGCGGGCAGGTGAAGGCGGGCACGGAGAGGTGAGACAGGCAGTGCCACAGCAGCGGGCACAGCGAGGCCTGGGGCAGCTGGCACACGGCGCAGGTGAGCGAGGGCACAGAGGCGTGGGTCAAAGCGTGCTCCCGGACGCTCTGGAGGAGGCGACACATACAGTCACTGTGGCTCAGAGAATAGACTTTAACACAGTTCTGCACCAAATAGGGCAGGAACCGTCAAATGATACCAGTCTGGTATGGAAAAAATAAAAGTATCAAAATCAGGAACCAAAAAAAAAAAATGTTTTGAGGCTGTTTTTCCAGGGCCAGTATTAAAGCTTGCCCCAAGTCCCTTTTTATTTCTTATTTTTGCCAATAATTTCTCCCAATTTCCCCAAATTATTCCCCATTTTTCACACATAAGATTGGAGATGAACTCGATATTGTAAATGATCTTGTACACATTATTGTTCTGTTTTCTGCTTCTAGATGACAAATATTTTAGTAAAAGGTAAAAGTATCGTTAAAGCACCGGTATCGGAAAAAATGTAACGGTACCCAGCCTTAGCACCAAAGTCCATCTCTGACATGTTAGAGCCGTATGAACCGTCTCGGGGCCTTAGAACTTCAGGGAGGGGTCTCCTGGTGGTTCTCAGAGTCAGGACTAAACACGCTGAGGCTAAATCGAAAATCTTGAACAGTCTTCATGAGGATGTGAGACAGGCCTCAACTCTGACAATGTTCAAATCCAGGCTGAAAACAGCTCTTTTTACCCGTGACAGAGGTTACATTAATCGAAAATTCTCCGTCATTTACGAAATATTTTAAGCTTTGACGGAACATTTCAAAGGCCATCCGTCATTTTGACAGATTGAAAATCAAGCCGTGATTAAAATAAAAACGCAGGGCTGCTTTTTTTCAGAGCGCGCGGGGCTCTCTCGCTCTCTCTCTCTCTAAACGCAGCTTCACTGTTTCACTTGTATCACTGCCTAGCTAGCTAACTTTCTGGGCGCTAACAACAACACGGGGAAGAAAACCACGATGCAAACGCGGTTAAAGGCTAATAATATCCTTCTCATCTGGAGCCGCTCTTTAACTTTAACTCCCGTAAATCTCAGGACGAGCTCATCTATTTCTCTCCCCTCTGTCTCTCTCTTTCCCTCCCGTGTGTGTGTTTCTGTGCGCGGCTCGTTGTGCAGTGATGCGAACTGGTAAATATTGTCCGCTGTTTCTTAAACATTAACGTTAAAATCGAGAAAGTGCAAATAATAAGCTCCACTTTACATTTGCATTAGTGTAATATGAGCCCTGATATGAGGAGCAGATGACGCTCTGAATAAGCCTCTGAGAATTTTACGCACAAGTTCATACACATTTCTGTAACAAAATTCGTGTTCCATGATTTTTCAGATGTTTACTTTAACTCCATTTATCCAGCGATCTCACATTTTTTCCTAACATACACAATATGCAGCTTATATATAGCCTATGTAAATGTCTTTAAAAAATGCTTATAATGTGAGATTAATTCATGAAGGATAAAAATAGCTCATATAAACCTGCCCGTCAAAATGAAGGAGAGAAATTATCCCTAGCGAAACCACTGACCCGTGAATATGACACTGCACTCTTGCTGTGTTAGGAAGTAACAATAATACCGTAAGCTTGAGGAGAGAAAGGACCCCTTGCAGGGCGGTCGGCTATTTTTCCTTTCTAATAAGTGGGTGAAATGTTACATGGTATGGATTTAAGTATTCCAAGTAGAAAGTACATATTAAGTCTTGTGAAAAATGACATTTTGCCTTCAAAAACATGAAGGCTGCATCTGAAACTATCAAATTATAGCCTCTATGTCCTAACCCTAACTCCTGATCTTTCATGGGGTCAACTGTTACATCTCTATCCAGTTAGTGAACTAGAGCTTCAGAGCCATTTGCCCAATAAATCGAATGCCCATCTCGGCTCGCCCGTTGCATTATGGGTAATGGAATGTCTTTTGGCTACCAAACAATAATGATAGTTTGCGTAAAGCAACGAAGAAAGCTCTGATTTGGAGCGTTTTAACCGCTGGAAAGTTGATGATTTAAAGCGTTTTTGTCGTGGCCATGGAGCCTGTTACAATATTAGCTTAAAGTCTATTTTTACACCAGGGCTGCGTACGGAGATAGACAGAAACTAAACTGACATTCATACGAAGAGATGCTTCAAAAGTGACGACCAGTCCTTGTTCATATAGTTGGAATAACTATGGAATAACTATGTGAGAAAAACATTTGTGACCCTTGAAGCGACTGTTGGACAAAGTCCAGGGTCTGAAACTGTGGCCTCATGTCGCCGATATTCACAACATTTAAACTGAGAAATAAAAACATAGAATCCTCTTTGTCAATAAGGAGGTGGACAGTAGACGAAATCTTTCTCTTAACTGTGACCAGAGAGATCCACATACACACATAGGCTCTGCCTCTAAATGTACTTTATTTTTATTTTTTTACGAGTGATCTGATGGAACAACAGAGCTAATCTGTCGCTAATCTGACAGATGGAAATGTACCCACTATATTTAACATCAACACCGTTTTGGAACTTTCCCTGTGATTACAAGACGAATTCAAATGATTTAAAAAGTGAGGGTGTCTGTGTCGGGCTGATCCCAGGTCCTGTTGTTCCCCTGTCCGCGATGGTCCGCTCCTGCCTACGGAGCCGCCGCCCTGACTTTTCCCTTTCAACATATTGACAACTTAAATATTTGCAAGAAATGTCACTTGAGACTTATAGTCTATAAACCAAAGCCCGTAAGCCTTATAGTTCACGGTTATGGCTCAATACACTTCAGTGTTCACGCTCCACTACCTGAACTCACACATTTCAATGGCCGTGTGGTTTGTTTGGGCCGAAATTAGGAGCCTGATTGACCCACGCATGCGCAGTGGAGATGGACATTGGCTTATTCAACCGTCCTTACCCAGGGGAAGTGACATCACCAACAGCTGTTCTTCTTCTTTAAGGTTATTGGCGGACTGCAGGCCAAACTAAAGCGTTTGCCGCGAGACGATTATAGATACAGATCCTTTGTAATGAGTCTAAGCGCTAAAACGATCAGCATGAGGAGGTAAAACTCTCACCTGGAAGTCTTTGCTGAGTGTTTTTCCACACTGGGCGCAGTGCAGTTCACAGTGGGGCCCGGTGGCGGCGCTGTTGCTGAGCGCGGCCGGGGGGATGGAGAAGGAGGCGGAAGCGCGGTTCGTGTGGCGCAGGAGTTTGGCTCGGCTGCTGAAGTGGGCGTGGCACATGGCGCAGGCGTACAGCTGCACCCCCACGTGAGAGAGCACGTGGTTCAGTCCGCCCTCGCCGTCCGTGAAGAGGAGTCCGCAGACCACACACTGCCCGCCCTCCGTCAGGTGGGACTCAGCATGGACCCGGACCGCCGCGGGGTCGGGAGGGAGCTTCATGCCGCAGATCCTACACGGGACGAGCTCTTCGGTTTCCTACAGAGGGGGGAGACTAATGTGAGAACACCCAAACACGAGGGTCACCAGGGCCGATGTTTCTTTCTCATCCGCTTCCAGTGTTGTTTTCGTCAACGGAGACAATAATATCATTACGTTGATGCACCTTTTTTAATGACGATAACGTAACCATGAGGAGCTAAAAACAGCTCTTTGACTAAAACATGACGAGATGTTTAGGAGTTTCCGTTGACTTTTACTCAAGTAATGGATGAAGTACTTTGACCACCTCTGCTCGCAGAGTCTTAAAGGGATATTTCAGGATTTTGACATAGGGCCTCATTTCCTAGCTATCCAGAGTGTTGTTGATGTCTGGAGATATTTTTTTCTTAAATTCATGCAGTTCTTACTGTATATTTGAAGAGTCTAGTGGCGCTAGGCTAGGGCAAGGCTAAAACAATTCTATGGTATCAGTTAGCCTGCATTAAAAACAGTCTGACCCACTCCACAGTGCACCTGAGGTAAATCACTTATAACACCAGACTAACCATATAAATGTCTGTGTCGATAGAATAATGTTTGAAATATAACTGACCGTAGATCGCAGATCACTAAATACAAATATAACAAATATAAGTTATTTTAAATGCAAAATGGTTAAAATTATTCTATGGACACTAGGGGTGGGAACCTCTGGGTACCTCACGATTCGATACGATACGCGATAATGGATATATTGCACAAAAATAAGCTACGATACATCACGATTAAAAAAAACATGCTACTTTTAACCTTTATTTTAACATACTACATATTATTCATCATTTACATTTCTTTTCATGTGCTTTGTACCACTTTTATAAATGATCCCTGACTTACTCACTGAAAATGGGTCATAGATCTGTCAGTGACTTCATTTACATTTAAATAAACAAGAAACCACAGTCCTATTTAAAAAGTAATAAATCAACCCCAAATTAATCTTATTTATAATTATAAAAACTATCATTAAAAGTAATTTATTTGTGTGACAGTGTTTGGTCCAAGTGCTTAAAACTGTAGTGCTGCCCCCTACTGGTCTGACTGAATTCTTGATCATTATTTGCCTCTATTGACTGTGAAAACAGTGGAGCCCTGCTGCCTCATTAGTATGCATGACGTTGCTCATTAATATGCATGACATCATCAAAAGCATCGATATCGGAATAAAAAATATTGTATTGTCCCACAAAATATCACGATATATTGGAAAATCGATATATTGTCACACTCCTAATGGACACAGACATTTATATTGTTAGTCTGGCGTTATAAGTGATGGTAACGCTTTAGAATACAGCCCACGAGTTCCAGGTGTAAGTACGGGTAACAAGAAAGTAATTACACATGTAAGTACAGGTACTCTTACAACATGTAACAAGGGGAACAAGGAAGTACAAAGTGTTACAAGGGGGAACAATGTGTAACAAGGAAGTAGAAAGTGTAACAAGGAAGTAGAAAGTGTAACAAGGGGAACAATGTGTAACAAGGAAGTAGAAAGTGTAACAAGGGGGAACAATGTGTAACAAGGGGAACAATGTGTAACAAGGCGGAACAATGTGTAACAAGGCGGGAACAATGTGTAACAAGGAAGTAGAAAGTGTAACAAGGAATAAAAGTGTAACAAGGAAGTAGAAAGTGTAACAAGGAAGTAGAAAGTGTAACAAGGGGAACAATGTGTAACAAGGGGAACAATGTGTAACAAGGAAGTAGAAAGTGTAACAAGGAAGTAGAAAGTGTAACAAGGAAGTAGAAAGTGTAACAAGGGGAACAATGTGTAACAAGGGGAACAATGTGTAACAAGGAAGTAGAAAGTGTAACAAGGGGAACAATGTGTAACAAGGGGAACAATGTGTAACAAGGAAGTAGAAAGTGTAACAAGGGGAACAATGTGTAACAAGGGGAACAATGTGTAACAAGGAAGTAGAAAGTGTAACAAGGCGGAACAATGTGTAACAAGGCGGAACAATGTGTAACAAGGAAGTAGAAAGTGTAACAAGGGGGAACAATGTGTAACAAGGAAAGTAAGAAAAGTGTAACAAGGGAACAATGTGTAACAAGGCAGTACAACGTGTAACTACGTGTCAAGGTATAGTAAAGGTATTCTAACAGCAGTTAATGGTGCTGAGCTGTCACATAGTTGTAGCAAAAGGGAATGTGGTATTATTAATAGTGCATTAATTTTAATGTTGCAAGACAACCGTATTACTGTTGTGAAAGTGAAGACATGACTCCAGGCATTTTTCAACAGTGTCTCACTTCATTTTACAGCCCGTGCTGTCCTGTACACATTAGTTACAGTATTCATGCACATTGATAACGTGGTCATTTTCCTTGTTTTGCTGTATTTTTGCCTGGAGTCATGTCTTCACTTTCACAACAGTAATACTGTTGTGAAAGTATGTGATAGCTCAGCACCATTAATTGCTCCGTTTCATTCATACTGTATTGGCTTGGCGGTTTTGTTGTGATTGTATGATGTCCTTTTGAATGAAATAAATAAATAAAAAAATGAAAAAGATTACCTTTACTACACCTTGACACGTAGTTACACTTTGTACTGCCTTGTTACACATTGTTCCCCCTTGTAACACTTTGTACTTCCTTGTTCCCCCTTGTTACATGTTGTAAGAGTACCTGTACTTACATGTGTAATTACTTTCTTGTTACCCGTACTTACACCTGGAACTCGCGGGCTGTATTCTAAAGCGTTACCTAAGTGATTTGCCTCAGGTGCGCTGTGGAGTGGGTCAGACTGTTTTTAATGCAGGCTAACTGATACCATAGAAATGCTTTAGCCTTGCACTAGCCTAGCGCCACTAGACTCTTCAAATATAAGAACTGCATGAATTTAAGAAAAAATATCTCCAGACATCAACAACACTCTGGATAACTAGGAAATGAGGCCCAGTGTCAAAAATCCCGAACTATCCCTTTAAGTGCTAATATGTCCTGACCCATATTTAAATGTACTTCATCAAATTAAGGCACAACACAAATGTCCCAGCTACTTAAGAAAATAAAATACATTTAATTCACCTGAATGCTTGAATTGTCTCCATTCTCGATGCACACCAGGTCGTCTTCTTCCTCCTCATCCTCCTCTTTCTCCTCCAGGAAGTTTTCATCGTCGCTGAGCTCGATGATCTCTCCTGTCAGAGGGAGTTCATCTCGTAAACGCTTTCCACATTAGATCTGTCACAATGGTAAGACTTTGACCAAATATAAACAAACAAACAAACAAACACATGACACATGGTCACATAATCTTCTGTAAGTTTAGTTTTGCATCACCGCTCACGCCCCTCAGTCCTCCTGCACACGCTGCACTGATGGTGGATTCAATAATAAACGGATATCTCAATAATACTGCATGCAACACACATTTATCAGTAGAATAAATAAGATATGTAGTTTTTTTTTGGCATTTAGAACACATTACTTCCATTTTTAAATTAAGTTTACAGTGCAGATTTTATTTCCCGCAACCCTTGAACGGCTCCCTGTTGATATTGGATTAAAACGGACATTTCATAAGGATACAGTATTTGGAAACTTCTGTCATAATTCTAAACTCTGACTGTGTTAGCCGCTAAAGCTAAACTCTGACCGTGTTAGCTGCTAAAGCTAAACTCTGACTGTGTTAGCCGCTAAAGCTAAACTCTGACCGTGTTAGCTGCTAAAGCTAAACTCTGACTGTGTTAGCCGCTAAAGCTAAACTCTGACTGTAAGCCGCTAAATGTTGTGGCTTCTGCTGCTTCAAACATTTTCAACACATGTTTGTGTTTACACGGTGCGGGGGCAGGTGAGGGGTGTGTTGGATTTAGGTGGAGGAGGTGTGGAGCTCGTCTGCTTCTGCAGGCGAACGTTAGCTCGCTGTTTCAAACGTGGCACATCTGGCGATGCAATGTGGGAATGCAACAAGGGCTGGGCGATTTAGCAAAAAAATAAAATCTCTCACAGCTCTGCTGTGATTGACAGCCGTCTCCTGAAAGGGAGTTAAGTGTAGAACTGTAGACTCGGCTCAAGAGGAGAGCAGGAGGGAATCCATTTTCTTCGACTAAAACTGTGTTTTAGCGTAAGAAAACTCCATCGCTCAATCCGAACACTCAACACGCAGCCTTTGTAAAGCAGCAGAGATCGTCAGAAAGTCACTGGGTTGTCCACTGGTGCTACTTCTGAAAAAAGTCACTACGGAGCATCTAAAACGCTGCTAAACTGGCCGCACGTGAGGTGGACATGGAGTGACAGACGTGATTTTACGATTTAGCCATTTTCCACATTGTCTGTTTTCAAAATCATGAATTAATTTGTTCCAGCCCTAAATGGAACAATTCCGGGCTGGCAAAGTGGAGTAGCTTTAAGCAGACATTGCTCATGTCATGTCAAGCTGTTCATAATGTGGCATAAATAGTTTGTAAAAATAACAATGGCTGTCTCTTCCCGTTTTATTGAGTTTGTGTGACTCTAAAACCCACCTGCCAGCTGCCTCCACTGCTCGTCCTCCTCCGGCACCTCCATCCCTCCGTTTTGTTCTTCTCCTCCGCTGAAAACGCCGCCCTCTCCAGTGTCCGCCACAGCTCCCTGCACGGCCACGACCTGCAGACCTCCTAAAGCCCCCGCGGAGGACGTGGACTCGGCTTCCGCTCGCATTTTGGGCAGAATCTGCTCCTCCCTCTTCTCCTCTCCCTCCGAAAACTCCTGCTCCGTCTTGAGCTGAAGCGTCGGCTCATCGTGACTGTTTAAAAGAGTATCGGGACCGGGGGGAGTCGACGCCCCGGCTGCCCGAAGCTCTCGTTGTTTTCCGACTTCAAACTCAAAGTCAGATTCCCGGTGACGGAGCTGCTCCTCGCCGGTCTGCTTTGCGAAAAAGGCGACTCGGACGCCGGCGTAGTTGGAGCCAAGGAGGAGAGGGAGGAGGAGGAGGCGGCGGAGGAGCAGGCGGCGAGTTCGTTGTTTGTGGAGTTGACGTGCGCGGGACTGTTTTTACAGCTCGCCTGCAGGTCGGGGAAGGTGGCGTGGCACGCGCGCACCAACTCACCGATGCCCAGCCGCTCCGCGAGGTCGTACAGCACCCCCACGTCGATGAGGTCGATCAGAATCTCGCCGGTGTAGACGAACGTGAGGACCTTTTCGAAGTTAGCGGGCGACACGAACTCCAGGGAGAAGACGGAGGCGGCGTCGGGGGAGTCGGGCGCGCGGGAGAAGAGGCCGCAGAAGTAGGACCCCGCGCACGACAGGACGGCCCGGTGCGCGGCGAAGGTCCGGGTCCCCACCTGCAGGAGCACGTCGCAGTATCGCCGGGAGAGACGGCAGCGGTTCAGCTCGGACAGGAGGCTGCAGGCGTAACTGGGACCCTGCAGAAGGATCCTCATACCTGCGAGTGGAGACAACTGGAGGAGGAGGAGGAGAAGGAGGAGGGAGAGGTTTAAACTCTGGTTCAGCCGGGGCTGGGAAAGTCAAATTTATTTTTGCTAAAACACAGTTAACACGATTATATTTAAGATTTTGCTAAAGATTATACCCAGTTTTCTTTAGTTTGACCATTTTTGTGACGTTTATGTTTTCATTTCCTTATACGTTTGTTAAGTGGTGACGTCACAGCTCTACTTCCGGGTCCGCAGATGTGCGAGAAACTACAAAAAACTCTTTAATACCACAATCAATATTTCTAAAATTCAACAGAGAGTTACTTAACATACTTATTTATCAGGCCCATTAGCCAAAAATGCTGCACCTACTGCTATAAAAGTAATATTTACCAAAATTGGTACTTCCGGGTTAGCGAAAATAAATGCTAACGGCGCAGCAGCTACGCTAACCCCGGAAGTAGTGACTTTAGTAAATAATACTTTTTAGCAGTAGGTGCAGCATTTTTGGCTAATGAGTCTGAGAAATAAGTAGCTTTAGTAACTCTCTGTTGAGTTTTTTATGTTTTTTTCTCGCATATTTGCCGGTCTGCCAGGACCCGGAAGCGGAAGTCGTGACGTCACACTTAACAAACATATTGGACACTGACAGGAAGTGACATCGAAGAAGGTAAACAATTTTAAACTGTTGCCGTGCAACCATGTTAAGTCAATGGGAAATGAATGAGTCAAACTGCTATGGAATGTTTCCTTCTTTTATGTCACTTCCTGTCAGCAGCTTAAAAATTCAAATAAAAATAACTTTGCTGCCCAACATTTCTTCATTAAAATTGCTGCTTCACTGAAAAAAATGATAACTATGCAACTGATGTAATCCATCTAAATAAGTCATATTTTCAAGAGCATTAAAATCTGTCATATGCACTTTAAGACTTTAACCTCTTACTGAACCAAAAGCTTCTCGATTGAAGAGCAACAGTGTAATGCCTCATTTGAAAGCTAAGATCTACAAAAGTGATCTTTATTTTTTACGCGTTGGCTCCACGTTTTTGTCATGTTTTGTCTCTCTTTTTTTTCACTTTTTGTGGCTTTTTCATTTTTTTCTTTTCATTTTTTGTTTGTTTGTAGCTTTCCAGCACGTTTTTCCAGTCACTATTTTGATGCTTTTTTTTTTTTTGGTTGATACCAAACTGGAGAAAATGTACTCTGTTCAAGTGGGGGCTCAGAGATTAAGACAATCAAAAATGAAAACTCTAAGTTCTACTCATGAACTACAGTATTTATAATGGCAGGTAATTTCTTACAAGACATAATTTCATTCCATTACTGAGGGTTCATGTTTTTTCAAAATAATCAACAAGCAGGCAAAATATGCAGCAACTGAGTACAAAGAGATGTGTAATCTATCGTGTGCACATCCATGACAGTTACTGCTTAATGCAAGATTTCAGGGAGAATTTCAGAGTTTTTAGCTGACAGGGAGAAACTTACGATGCACGTGAACAAAAACCCATCCTTTTGCACAATATATTTAAGGATATAATGTTGTAAATCCAGGCAGAGACAAAACAGCATATTTCCAATCCAGTCCATTTTGATAAATTGCCATTAATGTCGAAGGGAAAAAGGCCTTAGGTGAACAATAAGTGCATAAAGACACTTACCCATTTAAATGCTGAAAATCATGCTGTTTCGTTGCCCTGCTGTGTTTATTTCAGAAAGAGACGAACCGAAGATGAGCGAAAATTAAGCGCCGTTTCACTGTCGCTTTTTAGTGACGTATGTCAACAAAGACACGGCGCAACAGCGCATTCGTGTGGCGAAAGGGAGTCACTGCAGCCAGAAAAGAGCAAAAGGACAAGGCCCAAAGTACTCATTTACTTTAGTGACGGTATAAGATTAAAATTCAGTTTTGATCAAATATAGATATAAATATATATATAAAAAATGTTTAGATCCTAAAAGGGGAGCAAGAGGAAGTTCAAAGAAAACGTATTTCACGACGTTTTAATGTTGACAACATTCAATTTAAAGTGAAGATTTACTCAAATTATTCAGTTTAGCTTTAGGATCATTCTAACGGAGCCCCAGTAGATAAAGGGTTAAACAAAAATGTTATGTCATTTTTGTTTTTCAACTAATTTAGACAATTTACATTTATACCATTTTATTCAGACAGTAAACGTAAACATGAAGTAAATGTGTTCAGGGAAAAAAACAGTACAAGACAACTTTTCAACTAATAAATGTAGTACAGTAGAAAGCACGTAAAATGTTGCTCAGTAAATTAATAAAATGTCAGACTTAAACATAATAACTCTGAAATAGAGAGGCATGAATGAGCCCACTGTATTCAATATCATTGGTGAACTCCACACTTAAAAGACCGAATTGAAAAGTCTTCAACCTTCAATTTTATTTTTCAAACACAAAACACATATTACATCAAACTTCCTTTTCTTAAAAAAAAGAAAAAGAACTCTTTTGTCATTCATGAAAACTGATTCAAACCCTTGGGTACAATGTCCCTAAGACAATAGTTAACAATGTTAACAATGTTAACTAAGTATCATAGTATCAAATAAAACAGCATAAACATTTGAAATTATTCATGTGATGTCATTTTTCTGATTGATTGTCGAGGAACAGAAAACATTCAAAGCATTAGAACAATTTGGAGCTTTTCAGAAACCTCTGAACATCCACACAACAGTGGATCAAACAAGAATCACCGACAATCCTGGTTTAGTCTCAGTTTAGTCTCAGTTTAGTCTCAGTTTAGTCTCAGTTTAGTCCTGGTTTAGTCTCAGTTTAGTCCTGGTTTAGTCCTGGTTTAGTCTCAGTTTAGTCTCAGTTTAGTCTCAGTTTAGTCTCAGTTTAGTCCTGGTTTAGTCTCAGTTTAGTCCTGGTTTAGTCCTGGTTTAGTCTCAGTTTAGTCCTGGTTCAGTCCTGGTTCAGTCCTGGTTCGGTCCATGCTGCTGCAGATCTCCTCGTGGCGACGCCTTGGTGGAGGTCTGCTCTGACAGTCTGTCAGTGTCTCCAGCTTCATGGACAGTCTGTGTTCGGAGCCTCACACTCGGACTCGGTGAAGCCGGATTACAAGTTGTTTCAGAGGGATCTGCTCTGAGGAGGGTCTGGCTTCGTTCTGAACGCTCTGCTGTTTCTCTGTGTGACGGTTCTGATGGGTTTTCAGATTAGCCTTAGAGGTAAAAGACTTGTCACACTGCTCACACTGGTACCTTTTATTCTCATGACTGACTTTAATGTGTTTTCTGAGAGAAACTTCCCATTTGAATGCTTTACTACAATATTCACAGATGTGACATCGATCTGTCGAGTGGGAGACTTCATGTGATTCTAAATGACTCAGTGAGACACAGGCTTTTCCACATGTTTCACAATAGAACAGCTCATCTCCCGAGTGCATTCGTTTATGTCGTTCAAAGCCTGATTTGCTGCAGAGGAGTTTTCCACACTCATCACAAGTGAAGCTCCTTTTACTGTGAGTGAGTTTGTGTTGGTTTAATCCACTTCGATGAAGAAAAGCCTTTCCACACTGGCCACACTGATGCTTCTTTTCTCCGATGTGAATGAGTTGGTGAGTTTTTAAATGTGATAATCGTCCAAATCTTTTTCCGCACTCGTCGCAGCTGAATCGTCGTTCTCTTGTGTGTACGACTGTGTGTCGTTTAAGTGCTTCCTTGTTTTTAAATGAAAACCCACACAGGTCACAGAAGAAGGGCCTCTCTCCAGTGTGGACCAGTGTAGTATGTGTCTTTAGATCTGCCTTTGACTTGAACCTCTTCTCGCACTGATCACATGTGAAAGGCCTCTCTTTGCTGTGAACTCTCATGTGGACAGTCAGACGCTGTTTACTCGTAAACTTCTTGCTACACTGGGGGCAGCTGAGGAGATTTTCCCCAGTGTGGAGTCTCTGATGCCGAGTTAGGTTTTGTTTATGGCTGAATGACTTCCCACACTGCTCACAGTGCTGTCGTTTCCCTCCAGAAGTTTCTTTAGCTTTGGGGCAGTGTCAGCGTCTTCCTGTAAAACAGACAACAGCTTTATTCAGAGGACGGTTCAGTGTGAAAGGAGGTGAAGTCTGACGGCTGCTAAGAAAACAGAGGCTACAAGATGGAAGCCCCACAGTCGCCTCATCACCAGAGGATATCGTCATTTATGGATGTGTCATATTTGGAGTTGTCCACGGCTCACATGCACAAGGCAAAGGAGGAGACATTGATCTTTTAAACAGGTTATTGTGTTCTGTGGACGTTAACATCATCCTTAAAGAGTACCACAAACAAAAGTCAAAATTGCTGTGAAAGAGGCGGTCTCTGAAGTTTGGGGTGACATGCGGGGGTGAGTGTGTGGGCCTTTGCATTGGCACAATCACAGCAGACTGATTACGTGGGAGGGACTTGGTTATAAACCACAGGTACAGGGGCAGGACAATGGGCAGCACCTGATGACGATGTGTGGAGCTGGTGCGGCTTATGACGTTCTGTGGAGGCCGTGGACACGTCTCCAGCCAATCAGGAAATTCTAATTTAGTAGCAGAGTTTACCCTGAAGGGGCGCAACCCATTCGTTTTCAGGCCAAAGTTAGGATTTTACACGTTTGCGCTATAATGTCAGAATAATGTCAGGGACCAGTGGACAACACTATGAGACACCCATTGAGACAGTTTATCAGTAAAATAAAACTTGATTTGGTGTTTAGTTGCTCATTAAAAGGGACCAAATGAAGCTAATCTGACTTTTCTCTCTTTTTACCAGGTTTTAATATTGTTCCCTCATTACAAACATTTGTTTCATTCATGACGTCTGAGTAATTATTCTGCTGCATATTCAGTCTGTCTTCGCCTTTGTGTTAAAATCCAGGCACCTCCACTGGATTCATTTTGACCCAATCGTTCTTTGGGGTCGACTTCATAAAATGAAGAACTACAGTGGGACAAGGTCAGGGCAAAAACAGGACAATGTTAGGGCTTTAGCGAGACTACATCCAAATAGGGCCAAAGAAGTGAGTACGCTACTTCAGGAAAACATGAGACTCGAGCGCCCCTCCTCCTCGCAGCTGGGTGGACATATAGGGCTGACCAAACACCTGTGGAGCTGCTGCTCTCCTGTCCAGCCCTGGCTTTATGACGCTTTGGGAAAAAACTCAGTGAATGAAGCGTTCTTATGAGATGGCGTGCTCGTGTTTGCATCCACATTTATTCAGCTTCAGCCACACCCGTTAACTCCTGCCGTCACAAAAAAAAACATCTCAACGCTTGTATCTTCACATTTCCCACAGACGCAGATAAAATTGAATCAAATGAATAATTCAGATATTATTTGTTTAAGTTCGAGTCCAGACAGCGAAGTTTAAAGAGCGTATTGACCGGTTGAACACTCGTGCTAACCCGGTGCAGTTTCCCCAAACTCACGCTACACTCAAGCTCCATCACCCGCTTTGTAAACAAATCAAAACTGATGTTCCTTACCTTAAAGTTACTGCTCAGGCCCTTTGTAATGATGAAGACAGGGAAACACTCTGTCCACCTGCCGAGGACCGTGAAAAGTCCTGCTCCTCCATGTGATAATCCGAGCAAAACTCCGAAGACACGATGCACGAGTGTCCTTGTGCTTTGGTTTGGTCAAATCTGTCAGTCCGTCCAACGATAAGCCTCCAGTATTCTCACTTTAGTCGTTGTTCAGCGGTTTACAGAGCCATGTTTACATTTCAGCCGCTCTGAGGTGATGGAGGCGGAGCTGCATAAACACAGCTACGTAAAGCGGTGCGGATGCGATGGCGCGGATAATGCCCAAAATATTGTTTTTTATGGAAAATAAGGCGCAGGTCAGATTTAATTGTTTGCCCTCAGGGAGCCTATTGAAAAGGTCCAGTCTAAACTTTAAGTAAATGTAAAGTCAATGAAAATTCACGTTGTGAAAGTGGAGGGAACCAAACAACCACTTTTCAAAGTGGGGGGGACACGTCCCCCTCACAATGAATGGTTCCGACGCCCATGGGTGCACATTCCAGCAGAACACTGGGCGGGTGAACGGAAGACGCCGCCTTTCACATGAACGTGTACAGTCAGCGCTGCGTCACGGCACTTCAGAGGCTTTTCTCAAACCGTGCGGGCCTTTACACACGTGATTTATACATTTATCATAAATAAAAGAAGACACGTGTTGCAGAGAGAGAGCAAACCTGGCTCTGTTTTGTAGGTTAATAGCGAGTTGGCGACAGACATGAGTTTAAAATGCTTCCCCTGATGCCTGAGCCCTGACGATGGTTTCTCTGTCTCCGCGGCTTCTTTCGTCCAAACAAACAAAGTTCACGGCGCCCCCTGTCTGTCACTGACCAGACCCCTCTGTGCCTCAGCAGGAGGTTAAAAGCCTGTGTTTTCCTCCACGCCGTCGCGTCTGGATTCAACAAATCTGAATCTGAATCGTGGTCCAGCGTCGCCGCGCGTCACTGCAACCTCGGTGTGCGTTCTCTCATAGAAATAAAGGAGGCGGCTCTTTTGCCGCGCGTCAAGGCGTTTCGGTGCGTTGGGTTTTAGGCTCCTGTTTTATAGTGTGCTTGATAATGTAAGGCAGTCACATGATACATGTCGGAGTTAATAAATGGAAAAAAATTACATATATTTACAACTTCTATATACAATATTTACAAATCTGACATCCATAAGACAAAATCATATTCATATACAAGCATCAGGGACCCTGAGATAAGATTGCATCTATTGTAATTCTTTTGATTCAGCACACTGCTTAGACAGGGACGTGCGTGTTATTTTGCACATTGTTTTTATCTGTTTTGTGCATGTCTAACATTAGGTAAGATAAAGTCTTCTGGCGGCTGAACGATGCAAATGTTTGAAACTTTATGTGTGTATTGAAGCACTGCTGGACAAACAGCTCATTTGGTTTAATTATGTGGTCATTTCAAACTGTTAGCGATAGTTATTGATCAGTTTCTGCCAACTTTAAGTCCATGGAAAGCTGTCTGTTATTCACCAATATGGCGTTGACTGTCCTGCGTTGCCATGGAGATCAGCAGTGATACGTCACTTTCATTAAACCGCTTTCATTGAGCTAGAGCTGTACGTTAACCATAGCTGCTAATCATTCGTTAGTATTTGGCCAAATACTTGGTAAAATAACATATTATTATGACGATGTCACTCTATTTCAACACTTGTTGAGATTGCAAACTACTTTAATGATTATTTTACGACAAAGGTAGAGAGTTTGAGGATGACAATATCCAACAATAATAATACTAGAATATCAAATGAACTAATCAAACATGAAATAATGGAACATAAACATTGTAAATTTAAATTTATGAAAATTAAAACATGCAAATTGAAAACGCTCTGAAAAATCTAAAGAATAAACCACCAGGTATGGATGAAATGGACTCTCATTTGTTGAAAATGACTTCAGAAGTTATTGCTCCAGCAGTTAGTCATGTCATTAACTTAAGTCTCACCAATAGTAAATGTCCTCAAGAGTGGAAAAGGGTAAAAGTCATTCCTCTACCTAAAGATAAAAATTCACCATTTTCAGGACAGAACAGTCGTCCAATAAGTTTATTACCAGCTCTAGCTAAAGTAATGGAGCTAGTGGTATATGAACAGGTTTATGATTACTTTCACACAAATAACCTATTTCTCACTATCAACGTGCCTATAAACAAGGGCACTCCACTGCAACAGCACTGACTCGAATAACTGACGACTGGCTAGGAGAAATAGAAGATAAGAAGATAGTTGGAACTGTAATGTTAGTGTTGCCATCCCATTTTTTTGCACTCTGCTATTTGCACAAGTGCTGAAGCGCTTTTATTATTCATGTTGGTAAATGTTCACTGTATATAACAATATTTATTCATCTTTTGCAAATGTCATACACTGCCGTTTTTATGGGTTGAACCGGAAGCACTGTGTCACGTGACTTGCCCGGATTAGTTTAAAAAGCTAGGCCCATAGCCTCTCTCATTGTAAGAGCTGTGGCGCAGCAGTCGGCCGTGGCCTAAGGCTTTGTACACCTGTGGGACGTGTAAGTTTGTTTTCTGTTTCTGTATACTGGTCACTTACAACTTAATCCTAAAACCTTTTTTTTTTACTGTTTATTCACAGGGGACCTATGTTTACCCCGTCAATGTTTGAGCTCAAAATAAACTTAAGAAAACGACATCTGAGTGCCCTGGTCATTTCGAGGGGGCAACAAAATCTTGGTGTTTCTGCCCGGTTGGGATTAAGTTTGTGGATCATCTGGATCGCTGCCGTGGATTGCTGCCAACGGAGCTCGTGTGTGGATTTGAATCGTGAGTGGATTACGCTACGAGAGACGCCAACACGAAGCTATCACGGAGCTAATGCTAACGGAAGCTAGATCACGGAAGACGACACAACCCACCACAAGTTACGATCAAAGCCAAGGTAAAAGACTTTCCAATCATGCCAGACTTTAATGAACAAGTGTCTGAATGGGAAAATACGATGGAGGAAATCGAGGGAAAGCTTATTGCCTTACCTGTTTCTGAACTTCTTGGAATATGCACTACACTCGAAATCACTATTGTTGATGAAGATAAAAACTCACCTCGCAAATTGAGAAGGCTTATTCTGCAGTATTTGGAGTGTGAGGATGTCACGTCGCTTGAAGATGGAGGAATGTCAGTATTATTGAAAGTGAATGACCGAATTGATGAACTGTTCCAGTCTGGTCCCACGTCGCCACGCCGCCCTCTGGCGGACACAGCTGGTACTGCACACAGCAACACTGAACCTGTGGTAAGACCACGCACTTCTGCCACTATGTCTACTGCTACAAATGTGTCCGAAAGAACTCAAACTGTTCACCCAATGTACAGAAAAGACTTGAAAATTAATGGACAAATTGGTGAACATAATCAAAAGGATAAGCTGGGATATGCAAGTTTAGAAAGACAAATTATGAAAGCATTAAAGAAAGGATATGATGAATGTGAAATTATTGATGCAGTCCTTCAAGCTATTATTCCAGGGACAAACTGAGAAGTTACCTGGAAGGTAGAGATGATTTGTCATTGCAGCTTTAAAACAAATATTACGGACCCATTTTATTGAAAAGATGCTACTGAGCTGTACCACTTTCTCACTCGTGCTGCACAAGATCACGGAGAGACTCCAGTCCAGTTTTGGTTCGAGCTATGGACTTGAGGCAACAAATACACTTTGCTTCAGAGAGGGCAGCCACTGGATTAAAGTACAGCCCAGAACTCATCCAAAATCAGTTTTTGCAAACCATACTCACCGGACTCCAAGATGACACCATCCGTACTGACTTAAAGCCATATTTGCAAAATCCAAGAGTAACTGATGAAGTCCTGCTGGAGAAAATGACTGCTGCCTACAACCTGGAAATGGAGAGGAAGAGCAAGCTGTCAAGCAAATCCAGAGCCAAGGTGTCGGCGGTGAGTCATGTTTCCCATCTCACTGACTCAGAGAGCTGCAGTTATGACAGTAACTCTACCAAAAAGGAAAGTAAGCAAAAGAAAAGTTTGAAAAACGTGACACATTGATGGAAAAAGTAGACCAAGGGAATAAAGCCATCTGTGAGGCCATTCAGAATCTCACCACCCAGCTGTCAGCCTGCACCAACTACCCGGACAACCACCACCATGGGGACAAGCCAGCCACAGCTACAACAGACCACCACCAAGGACACGCCCCACCCGGCAGTGTCACCAGTGCCAGCGGACCAATCCAGGAGGGAAATGCGATCACTGTTACAAGTGTGGGAGCATAGACCACTGGGCTGTTGGTTGTCGCAGAGCACCCAGGAACACTACAGCCTCCACAAACAAGATCGAAACCAGCGTACATCTTGGTAAGAACACAGACCTATTCTGCACTACAGCACCCCTCACTGGTAAACAACATCAAACAGCTAAGCTAGTGGGGAGAAGGTGCCTTGTTCGAGCCACAATGAACAATGTTGACACCAAAGTGCTGTGGGACACCGGCTCTCAAGTATCCATCATTGGAGCCGAGTGGAAGCAGAGACACTTACCTGATGTTACTGTGAGGTCTGTGGAAGAGTTACTGGAGGAAGGAGGGCTGGATCTGTCCGCAGCAAATGGGACAAAGATCCCATACCAGGGCTGGATTGAAGTGAAGTTTGCACTGTCACCAGATGCTGTAGCTGGGCTGAGTGATAAACCAGTAGTTGTGCCTATTCTAGTCGCCTCTACAGATCTTGAACGTCCTATTATTGGATTTAATGTAATTGAAGAGCTGGCTTTGACAAATGAGGGTTCTGGAAGTTGTTTTCCTTCTGGTCACATGGTAAGGAAATTCTCTTCAGCACTTGATGTTGGTCAGAAAACTGCTAGGGCTGTTCTAACTGTTTTACAGACGCAGCCACCTGAAAACAGCCCCCACATTGCTCGTCTGGGAAGAATGCCAATTACTGTCCCAAAGAGGAACACTATCCAAGTGCAATGCAACTATCTACAGCAAGGTTTGCTATGTGGCACTCATGTCGTGTTGGAGCCTAATCCGGAGACACCGTGGCCCACAGGACTGAAAGTAAGAGAACAGCTTATTCAAGTTCAAGCGAACACAAGAATTAAGGTGACTGTTGAAAATGCAACAAGTTGTGACGTTACGCTATGTGGCCGCACGACGCTTGGCTGGTTACATAGTGTTGATGCTGTTTATCCACTAGAGCCAAGGTCTACAGAGTGTCAACCATCAGAGGGCAGTGCCACATCATCACTGGAGCAGCCCAGTCAAGCACCAGAGAGGGAGCCCTGGGTCCCGCCAGTGGATCTGAGTCACCTCCCAGCCGAGCAACAGCACAGGGTTCGCCAAATGCTGAGGGAGGAGGGTGACGTGTTTGCCAGAGATGAGTGGGACGCCGGCTGTATTACTGGCTTGCAGATGGACATTAATCTGAAAGACTCTGTTCCTGTCCAGAGAACATACAATGCCATACCCCGACACCTGTATCAAGAAGTTAAGGCTCACATTCAGGACCTGCTAGACCGAGGTTGGATTCAAAAGTCATATTCCTCTTACTCTTCACCTGTAGTTTGTGTCAGGAAAAAGGACGGCACTCTCCGTTTATGCATCGATTACAGGCTGCTGAATGAGAAGACCCTGCCAGACCGTCATCCCATCCCCAGAATCCAAGAAATCCTGGAAAACTTGGGTGGAAATTCCTGGTTCACTGTTCTGGACCAGGGCAAAGCCTACCATCAAGGCTTCATGAGCGAGAAGAGTAGACCTTACACAGCCTTTATTACACCGTGGGACTCTATGAGTGGACCAGGATCCCATTTGGTCTCTCAAATGCCCCGGCTGCTTTTCAACGCCACATGGAGGGATGTCTTGGAGATCTGAGGGATGAAGTCTGTGTGCCCTACCTGGATGACGTCCTTGTTTTCAGCCGCACATTCGACGAACATGTGGACAACGTCAGGAAAGTCCTGCAGAGACAGAGAGCCTGTGGGATGAAACTGAGAGCTGAAAAATGTGAGTTTTTCAAGCCGCAAGTAACGTATGTTGGTCGTGTTATCTCTGCAGAAGGATACAGGATGAACCCGAGGGAGGTGGAGGCAGTAAAAGCGCTCGCATACCAGACCCCAGCTACAGTGAGGGAGGTGAGGAAGCTCCTTGGATTCCTGAGCTACTACAGAGCTTACATTCAAGACTTCTCAAGGACTGCAAAGCCACTGTATGAGCTGCTGGCAAAGCCCAAAGGTGACCAAAAACACTGCCACAAAAAGGGGACAAAACATTTAAGTGCTCAGCTCCCACCTTCTTCTCCGGTTCAGTGGACAGAAATTCACAGAGTAATTTTAGAGACTTTGTGAACCACCTTACAAATCCACCTGTTATGGCATATCCAGACCTCGAGCGGCCTTTCATTCTCCATGTTGACGCCTCAGAGGAAGGTCTCGGTGCCGTGCTGTACCAGCGTCAAGGTGGCGTCCTAAGAGTGATCGGCTACGCGTCCAGAACCCTGACGCCTGCAGAGAAGAACTATAAGCTGCACTCAGGTAAACTTGAATTCCTCGCACTAAAATGGGCCATCACAGAGCGGTTCCGTGACTACCTGTTCCACGCGCCACACTTCACAGTCTACAGCGACAATAACCCACTCACCTACGTCACCAAGTCGGCAAAACTCAACGCCACTGGTCACCGCTGGGTGGCAGAGCTGGCAGACTATAGATTCACACTCAAGTACAGGCCTGGAACAGCTAACATAGACGCTGACTTTCTCTCTCGCAGACCAAAGCCCATCGAAACCATCATGCAGGAGTGCACGGAAGAGTGTGAGCCGGAGGTCATGGACAGCATCTGTAAAGCAATCAAAAGCAGCCAAACAGGTGAGATAAACTGGATTTCGGCGGTCACCTGCAATGTGGATGTCCTATCAGATGGCAGTGCTGTACCACCCCTTCAGCCCTTCTCCATCCAAGACATCCAGGTCCAGCAGAATGCAGATCCAACCATTCAGAGGGTCTCCAACCTGAAAAGGGAAAACGCTTACCTGAAGTACAGAGACAAAGCAGCAGAGAGTGAACAAGTTCGAGTTCTCCTGAAGGAATGGCCAAAATTGCTGCTGGATGAAGATGGAGTTCTGTGGCGGAAGACCAACAACCGGCTGCAACTGGTGGTGCCAGAGCCCATGAAGCCCCTGGTGTACAAGTACCTCCATGAGGAGATGGGACACTTGGGTGCTGACCGGATGGTTGCCCTGGCCCGAGAGCGCTTCTTTTGGCCAAAAATGAGACAGGAGATGGAGCACTATGTCACACGTGTCTGCAGCTGCATCAAAAACAAAAGACCCAACCGAGTCACAAGAACACCACTCCAAAGCATTGAAACCTCTGCACCTTTTGAGCTGATCTCAATAGACTTTTACATCTGGAGAAATGCAGTGGAGGTGAAGAATACATCCTGGTGTTGGTGGACCATTTCACTAAATATGCTCAAGCCTACGCAACCAAAGACAAGGCTGGGAAGACGGCTGCTAAAAAGCTGTTTGATGACTTCATCCCACGCTTTGGTTTTCCATCCAGGATCCACCATGACCAAGGAAGAGAGTTTGAGAACCAGCTGTTTCGGAAGCTCCAGGAATATGGTGGTATTCATCACTCTCGCACTACACCTTACCACCCCCAAGCTAACCCTGCCGAACGTTTTAACAGGACTCTGTTGAGTATGCTGCGGACGCTGGAGGAGACACAAAAGGCCAGATGGAAGGAGCACCTCAACAAAGTAGTTCATGCCTACAACTCCACCATCCACGAGGCGACAGGTTACTCTCCTTTCTTCTTGCTCTTTGGACGTGAACCAACCCTCCCAGTCGACCTCCTGTTTCCGAAGAAGCTTGGTGACGCGGAGAAACAGACCCCGACTGGCTACGCGGAGAAGTGGAGAGAGGCAATGCAGGAAGCATATGCCATTGCCCTGAAAAACATGAGGAAATCTGCAAAAAGGGGCAAGACTATTACAATCAGCGCGCCTGGAGCTCCACGCTGAAGCCAGGTGACCATGTGTTGGTGAGAAACCTCACGCCTCGAGGTGGTCCGGGGAAGCTCCGCAGTCACTGGGAGAACACTGTCCATGTGGTGAGGGAGAGCAAAGGCCCTGGAAGCCCAGTCTATGTGGTTGAGCCTCTGAATGCTGTGGGAAGAAGACGTGTGCTTCACAGAATTTACTCTTACCTTGTCCTTACCTGGTTGAACCTGCTCCTGTCGTCCCCAACCCTAAGAGGAGGAGCAGAAGCAGAAGAGTCAGAACGTCGTCAGAAAGAGGGACAAGTGCTAAGAACAACATCCAGCCTGCAGATACGGAGAGCTCTAGTGATGAAGACTACCATCTCGTCATGCCACCCCAACCCACTCTTCAGCCACTCAACCCAACTGCCAGAGAGTTCCAACCGAGAGCCCCCACTTCAAGACAGCCTGAAGAGAGAGCTGAAGTGGTGATCCTGATCCCAGAGGTTGACCCTGAGCCAGTACAGGAAGCGGATTCGTCCGAGCAGGAAGCATCCACGTCTGACTCCTCAGAGGAAGCTTCTGAGCCCCGCCCTGCCAGACCTGTCAGAGCCAGACAGCCCAGGCGCATCTACACCTACGACGAACTTGGTGAGCCCTCGGTCCGAGAAGTGCAGACTTGTCCCGTCGATGTGCCCAAACCAGCGAGGGTCTGAGACTGTTTAACACCGCTGCCGACCTATTGGTGGGGCCCCACCTATGTTTCTAAGGACTATCCATCCAGCTACGCAAATGGACCGCCTGTGTGTACCGCCATGCCAAAGGACTTTTAAGTAACTGATATTATTAATTTAGTCCCCGGTTGTATTAAGAAAATGTTGGTGTACATTTTATTTTTAGTGGGGGAGGGTGTTGCCATCCCATTTTTTTGCACTCTGCTATTTGCACAAGTGCTGAAGCGCTTTTTATTATTCATGTTTGGTAAATGTTCACTGTATATAACAATATTTATTCATCTTTTGCAAATGTCATACACTGCCGTTTTTATGGGTTGAACCGGAAGCACTGTGTCACGTGACTTGCCCGGATTAGTTTAAAAAGCTAGGCCCATAGCCTCTCTCATTGTAAGAGCTGTGGCGCAGCAGTCGGCCGTGGCCTAAGGCTTTGTACACCTGTGGGACGTGTAAGTTTGTTTTCTGTTTCTGTATACTGGTCACTTACAACTTAATCCTAAAACCTTTTTTTTTACTGTTTATTCACAGGGGACCTATGTTTACCCCGTCAATGTTTGAGCTCAAAATAAACTTAAGAAAACGACATCTGAGTGCCCTGGTCATTTCGAGGGGGCAACATTAGATTACTCTGCAGCCTTTGATGTACTCAATCATGAACTGATTTTGACAAAGTTAGAGCTATGGTTTTGAGAAGACCGCGACATTATGGTTTAAAAGCTATTTGGAAGAAAGATTTCAGTCCGTTTTCTTTAATGGCTATTACTCAGGAGAAAGAACGGTAACATGCGGGGTGCCACAGGGCAGTTGCCTTGGGCCTTTGCTCTATAATATTTATACAAATGAAATGCCACTAGCTCTTAATAAAACAAAATAGTGCTGACGATTCTACTCTGTATTCCTCAGCAAAAGATATAATAGAACTGCGACGAGTATTAGAAGAATAATTAAAACAGGTGTTAAAATGGATTCAAGAAAACAAACTGATATTAAACACATCAAAACAGTTGCAATGGTTGTGGGGTCTAACAAGAACATTAAATTAGATCCAGAATTGAAACTTGAGATAGAGGGAGTTCAAATAAACCAAGTATATGATACCAAGCTGCTGGAGTTTTAGTGGACTGTAAATTAAACTGGACCAAACATATAGAAATGATGGGGTAAAAATGGCAAGGGATATCAATGATAAAAAGACACAAGCACTGTCTTACACAGAAGTCTACGAAACAAATCACACAAGCTCTGGTCCTGTCCTATTTGGACTACTGTCCAACAGTTTGGTCAAATGCGACGTCTGAAATGATAAGAGGGCGGCACGGTAGCACAGCGGTTAGCGCTCGTGCTTCACAGCTAGAAGGTCCTGGGTTCGATTCCCACATGGTCGGGGCCTTTCTGTGTGGAGTTTGCATGTTCTCCCCGTGTCTGTGTAGGTTTCCTCTGGGTACTCCGGTTTCCCCTACCACTAAAAACATGTACAATAGGCCAGGATGAATGAGAGTGTGTTTGAGAGTGCGCATGGGGGACGACGGACGCAAATTAGCCCAAGGCTACAATCCGGTGTGGCTTGTTTACATGCATGAGACCCATGTATTTTCATTAACATGCACTGTCCCGACCAAATAAACCAATAAATAAATAAACACCTTACAAATAGTACAGAACCGCGCAGCTCGAATGGTGCGTCACTTTCATGTTAATGAAAGTGACGTATCACTGCTGATCTCCATGGCAACGCAGGACAGTCAACGCCATATTGGTGAATAACCATAGACTTAAAGTTGTCAGAAATTGATCAATAACTATCGCTAACAGTTTGAAATAACCACATAATTAAACCAAATGAGCTGTTTGTCCAGCAGTGCTTCAATACACACATAAAGTTTCAAACATTTGCATCGTTCAGCCGCCAGAAGACTTTATCTTGCCTAATGTTAGACATGCACAAAATAGATAAAAACAATGTGCAAAATAACACGCACGTCCCTGTCTAAGCAGTGTGCTGAATCAAAAGAATTACAATAGATGCAATCTTATCTCAGGGTCCCTGATGCTTGTGTATGAATATGATTTTGTCTTATGGATGTCAGATTTGTAAATATTGTATATAGAAGTTGTAAATATATGTAATTTTTTCCATTTATTAACTCCGACATGTATCATGTGACTGCCTTACATTATCAAGCACACTATAAAAACAGGAGCCTAAAGCCCAACGCACCGAAACGCCTTGACGCGCGGCAAAAGAGCCGCCTCCTTTATTTGCTATGAGAGAACGCTCACCGAGGTTGCAGTGACGCGCGGCGACGCTGGACCTGCGCCACGATTCAGATTTGTTGAATCCAGACGCGGCGGCGCGGAGGAAAACACAGGCTTTTAACCTCCTGCTGAGGCACAGAGGCGGGTCTGGTCAGTGACAGACAGGGAAACCACCGTGAACTTTGTTTGTTTGGACGAAAGAAGCCGTGGAGACAGAGAAACCATCGTCAGGGCTCAGGCATCAGGGGAAGCATGTTAAACTCGTGTCTGTCGCCAACTCGCTATTAACCTACAAAACAGAGCCAGGTTTGCTCTCTCTCTGCAACACGGACATGCGTGTCTTCTTTTATTTATGATAAATGTATAAATCACGTGTGTAAAGGCCCGCACGGTTTTAGAAAGCCTCTGAAGTGCCGTGACGCGGCGCGCTCCGGTGTGTGTTGAAATCCAACATGGACGCGCGTCAGAGGACGTGCCGCAGCGCGCTGCTTTCTGGTGTGTGTTGAGCTTAATGCTACATTCATGCTTGATGACGGGCGCCGAGCCCGAAACATCACATTTTGGAGTAACTATTACATTTGGGAGCTAATCACAGTTTTGCTGACTTTTTTTCATCAGACCTGTAACTAGATCATCACAGTTGCTAATCATTCGTTAACATTTTAGACAAAATACTTGCGCAGTGTCCCTGCATATCTAGATAATGTCCCGCTTTTCTGTTGTCATTGTGCCGTATCGAGCTGAGGGCATTTCTCGTTCATCGTGAAGTGAGCGCTGACTGTACACGTTCATGTGAAAGGCGGCGTCTTCCGTTCACCCGCCCAGTGTTCTGCTGAACTTTTGAAAAGTGGTTGTTTGGTTCCCTCCACTTTCACAACGTGAATTTTCATTGACTTTACATTTACTTAAAGTTTAGACTGGACCTTTTCAATAGGCTCCCTGAGGGCAAACAATTAAATCTGACCTGCGCCTTATTTTCCATAAAAAACAATATTTTTGGGCATTATCCGCGGCAGTATCGCGTCCGCACCGCTTTACGTAGCTGTGTTTATGCGGCTCCGCCTCCATCACCTCAGAGCGGCTGAAATGTAAACATGGCTCTGTAAACCGCTGAACAACGGCTAAAGTGAGAATACTGGAGGCTTATCGTTGGACGGACTGACAGATTTGACCAAACCGAAGCACAAGGACACTCGTGCATCGTGTTTTCGGAGTTTTTCACGGATTATCACATGGAGGAGCAGGACTTTTCACGGTCCTCGGCAGGTGGACAGCATGTTTCCCTGTCTTCATCATTACAAAGGGCCTGAGCAGTAACTTTAAGGTAAGGAACATCAGTTTTGATGTGTTTACAAAGCGGGTGATGGAGCTTGAGTGTAGCGTGAGTTTGGGGAAACTGCACCGGGTTAGCACGAGTGTCCAACCGGTCAATACGCTCTTTAAACTTCGCTGTCTGGACTCGAACTTAAACAAATAATATCTGAATTATTCATTTGATTCAATTTTATCTGCGTCTGTGGGAAATGTGAAGATACAAGCGTTGAGATGTTTTTTTTGTGACGGCAGGAGTTAACGGGTGTGGCTGAAGCTGAATAAATGTGGATGCAAACACGAGCGCGCTCTCTCATAAGAACGCTTAAGTCACTGAGTTTTTTCCCAAAGCGTCATAAAGCCAGGGCTGGACAGGAGAGCAGCAGCTCCACAGGTGTTTGGTCAGCCCTATATGTCCACCCAGCTGCGAGGAGGAGGGGCGCTCGAGTCTCATGTTTTCCTGAAGTAGCGTACTCACTTCGCGGCACGGTAGTACAGCGGTTAGCGCTCGTGCTTCACAGCTAGAAGGTCCTGGGTTCGATTCCCACCAAGGCCGGGGCCTTTCTGTGTGGAGTTTGCATGTTCTCCCCGTGTCTGCGTAGGTTTCCTCCGGGTACTCCGGTTTCCCTACCACTAAAAACATGTACAATAGGCCAGGATGAATGAGAGTATGTTTGAGAGTGCGCATGGGGGACGACGGATGGAAATTAGCCCAAGGCTACAATCCGGTGTGGCTTGTTCATTAACTTGCACTGTCCCGACCAAATAAACCAATAAACTAAACTTCTTTGGCCCTATTTGGATGTAGTCCCGCTAAAGCCCTAACATTGTCCTGTTTTTGCCCTGACCTTGTCCCACTGTAGTTCTTCATTTTATGAAGTCGACCCCAAAGAACGATTGGGTGTTGAAATGGTCAAAATGAATCCAGTGGAGGTGCCGGGATTTTAACACAAAGGCGGAGACAGACTGAATATGCAGCAGAATAATTACTCAGACGTCATGAATGAAACAAATGTTTGTAATGAGGGAACAATATTAAAACCTGGTTAAAAGAGAGAAAAGTCAGATTAGCATCATTTGGTCCCTTTAAGGATGATGTTAACGTCCACAGAACACAATAACCTGTTTAAAAGATCAATGTCTCCTCCTTTGCCTTGTGCATGTGAGCCGTGGACAACTCCAAATATGACACATCCATAAATGACGATATCCTCTGGTGATGAGGCGACTGTGGGGCTTCCATCTTGTAGCCTCTGTTTTCTTAGCAGCCGTCAGACTTCACCTCCTTTCACACTGAACCGTCCTCTGAATAAAGCTGTTGTCTGTTTTACAGGAAGACGCTGACACTGCCCCCAAAGCTAAAGACACTTCTGGAGGGAAACGACAGCACTGTGAGCAGTGTGGGAAGTCATTCAGCCATAAACAAAACCTAACTCGGCATCAGAGACTCCACACTGGGGAAAATCTCCTCAGCTGCCCCCAGTGTAACAAGAAGTTTACGAGTAAACAGCGTCTGACTGTCCACATGAGAGTTCACAGCAAAGAGAGGCCTTTCACATGTGATCAGTGCGAGAAGAGGTTCAAGTCAAAGGCAGATCTAAAGACACATACTACACTGGTCCACACTGGAGAGAGGCCCTTCTTCTGTGACCTGTGTGGGTTTTCATTTAAAAACAAGAAAACACTTAAAGGACACACAGTCGTACACACAAGAGAACGACGATTCAGCTGCGACGAGTGCGGAAAAAGATTTGGACGATTATCATCTTTAAAAACTCACCAACTCATTCACATCGGAGAAAAGAAGCATCAGTGTGGCCAGTGTGGAAAGGCTTTTCTTCATCGAAGTGGATTAAACCAACACAAACTCACTCACAGTAAAAGGAGCTTCACTTGTGATGAGTGTGGAAAACTCCTCTGCAGCAAATCAGGCTTTGAACGACATAAACAAATGCACTCGGGAGATGAGCTGTTCTATTGTGAAACATGTGGAAAAGCCTGTGTCTCACTGAGTCATTTAGAATCACATGAAGTCTCCCACTCGACAGATCGATGTCACATCTGTGAATATTGTAGTAAAACATTCAAATGGGAAGTTTCTCTCAGAAAACACATTAAAGTCAGTCATGAGAATAAAAGGTACCAGTGTGAGCAGTGTGACAAGTCTTTTACCTCTAAGGCTAATCTGAAAACCCATCAGAACCGTCACACAGAGAAACAGCAGAGCGTTCAGAACGAAGCCAGACCCTCCTCAGAGCAGATCCCTCTGAAACAACTTGTAATCCGGCTTCACCGAGTCCGAGTGTGAGGCTCCGAACACAGACTGTCCCTGAAGCTGGAGACACTGACAGACTGTCAGAGCAGACCTCCACCAAGGCGTCGCCACGAGGAGATCTGCAGCAGCATGGACCGAACCAGGACTGAACCAGGACTGAACTGAGACTAAACCAGGACTAAACCAGGACTAAACTGAGACTAAACCAGGATTGACTCAGGACTAAACTCAGACTAAACCAGGACTAAACCAGGACTAAACTGAGACTAAACCAGGACTAAACTGAGACTAAACTGAGACTAAACCAGGACTAAACCAGGACTAAACCAGGACTAAACCAGGACTAAACTCCGACTAAACCAGGACTAAACTCCGACTAAACCAGGACTAAACTCAGACTAAACCAGGACTAAACTCAGGACTAAACTCAGGACTAAACTCAGGACTAAACTCAGACTAAACCAGGACTAAACTCAGACTAAACCAGACTAAACCAGGACTAAACCAGGACTAAACTGAGACTAAACTGAGATAAACCAGGACTAAACTGAGACTAAACTGAGACTAAACTGAGACTAAACCAGGATTGACTCAGGACTAAACCAGGACTAAACCAGGACTAAACCAGGACTAAACCAGGACTAAACCAGGACTAAACTGAGACTAAACAGACTAAACCAGGACTAAACTGAGACTAAACCAGGACTAAACCAGGACTAAACCAGGACTAAACCAGGACTAAACCAGGACTAAACTCAGACTAAACTCAGACTAAACTCAGACTAAACCAGGACTAAACCAGGACTAAACCAGGACTAAACCAGGACTAAACCAGGACTAAACTCAGACTAAACCAGGACTAAACTCAGACTAAACCAGGACTAAACCAGACTAAACTCAGGACTAAACTCAGGACTAAACTCAGACTAAACCAGGACTAAACCGAGACTAAACTGAGACTAAACTGAGACTAAACTGAGACTAAACTGAGACTAAACCAGGACTAAACCAGGACTAAACTGAGACTAAACCAGGACTAAACTGAGACTAAACTGAGATTAAACTGAGACTAAACTGAGACTAAACCAGGACTAAACTCAGGACTAAACTCAGGACTAAACTCAGACTAAACCAGGACTAAACCGAGACTAAACTGAGACTAAACTGAGACTAAACTGAGACTAAACTGAGACTAAACCAGGACTAAACCAGGACTAAACTGAGACTAAACCAGGACTAAACTGAGACTAAACTGAGACTAAACTGAGACTAAACTGAGACTAAACCAGGACTAAACTCAGGACTAAACTCAGGACTAAACTCAGACTAAACCAGGACTAAACTCAGACTAAACCAGGACTAAACCAGGACTAAACTGAGACTAAACTGAGACTAAACCAGGACTAAACCAGGACTAAACCAGGACTAAACCAGGACTAAACCAGGACTAAACTGAGACTAAACCAGGACTAAACCAGGACTAAACTGAGACTAAACTGAGACTAAACTGAGACTAAACCAGGACTAAACTGAGACTAAACCAGGACTAAACTAGACTAAACAGGACTAAACTCAGACTAAACACTAAATCACAAAATTTGCAACAACAACAAAATCTGATTATTTTTCTAAAACTGGGCACCGCATTTTAAAATATATTTTGTTGACGTAAAGTTTACGGTAGTCACTATGGCAACGCTGTTCACCGAATGTTTTATTTGTTTTAGTCTGAGAACCTTTCATTTTCTTTAAGTGCAGGTGCTTTAACAGTACTGAACGATACCTTTTGGATTAGGCTTAATTTTTCTTTCTCTCGACCAATAAAACTGTGCATTAGTTCATAAATATTATAAAATTATTTTTTGAATTTCTTTGAATAATATTTCTTTGTCTGATCAGGCGTTCAAAATCTCTTTTCTAAAGACACTTATTTTTTCTGAATCAGTTGCATCCTGTGCTGTCTTCATTTCTGTTGCAGAGTTTCTGCAATACTTTGAAGAAAATAATATTTGTGTGTTTCAAAATAAAGTTGTTCATGAATCGTTTGATGGTTCCAGTCTGTTAGGACTTGGTTCTTTTGTATCACACGAGAACAGTTATTTGGATATAGCCAAAGCAAATACTGGAAATAGAAGTTGTCTCAAAGAAAAGGCTTTTATTGCCATTGTTCCTAGTTACAAAGCAGTAAAACCAGCTGGTGACTTCAGAGAGAGAGAGAAGTGAAGTCCAGACCTCCGTTGACAGTTGCCTTTTATCCTAGTCTTGCACTTCTCTACGCAGAGAGGGTGACTGCCTACCAGTGAATCAGTTGTTTGTGTCTATGTGTTTGTACTTTATCTGTACTTCACGTTATGTTCAGAATGATTATGGTGTTTTTTATCAGCTAATCTCACTGACATGGTCTTCTTGTTCTGTATCGTGTGAGCAACGCATGAGTCAGGAGCTTGTTCAGATTTCGTTACAATCCTTACAAGTCAATCAGTGATGTACCTGTATTTAAATGTAAGCCTAGTATGTAGTGAGTGTAGTTCACATGAAATATAAAAATTATTTAAAATATATATATATATGCACAGTGGGTTCAGGAGGTTTTGACGGCCAGAGCCGGTTTTTCCTATACGCAAACTACGCAAGGTGCGTCTCAGTCAAACTACGGTGTTGTTTCACTGATTAATCAACGCGTTGTTACGGGACAGTCTCTCTGACAGCGCTTACTCACTCTCCGCCTACTTTGCCACGTATAACACTAAAACACAGCAGTCTGCTGAAGTGGATGAGCAGGAGAGACCGACCGCCTTCTCCCCGTCACTTCCAAGGCCCGAGTGCTTCTCCCCTTCGCGTCCCCGCTTGTCTGTCTGTCTCCCGGTGCTCGCCTCCCCTCCTGCTCGGGCCACGCCTGCATGTCTCTCATGTCCCGGGCGCTGCTTTCATGTTTTCTCTGCTCGGACTCGGGGCTGCATCGCCACACACTCATTTAAACTCTTCTTATTGTTTCTAGCGGAGCATCAGGACAGTAGTTTGGTGAATAGACGAGAGTAAAGTCGTACACGTGGCCTTTTTGTCTCAAAGAGGAGTTGACTCCACACGGTTCTCATGAGCACAGTTACTACAGTAACTCTGGTTCTCTGAATGTGCACAGTCTAAAACGAGTTGGGCGACTCAGGCTAATTCTCAGCGGTGAGACAGAAATAACCGTCAGGTGCAGGTTTCAGTTAGCTTTAAATCAGCGGTTCCCAAACTGTGGGTCAGGAACCAGAGGAGAGAGCATGTGACCATTCGCCATTTACCATTTTAAAAGTGGGGAAAATAGACTAATAGTCCTGAATCCCAGTCTGACAGTGGCTAAGTGGTTAGTTAATTACTATTGCAACAACACATCATCAGTAGGGTAAAACTAACCTGTCTCACGACGGTCTAAACCCAGCTCACGTTCCCTATTAGTGGGTGAACAATCCAACAATCCAGGGCCTGAATTGAGGTCATTATGTTCCACTTCTGCCTGTTCTACTGCACAGTGGAACTGTTTTTGACCGTAAACGAGCTCACTCTTCGTTGAATAGCCATGGGATGCGAACTGTAGGGCCTTGGCCTGGTTTTTTGCTTAGGGCCCCAGAAGGGCCAGCACCGGCTCTGTTGATGGCCCTACTCCAATATTGAAGTCTGATGCTGAAAATGTTAATTTTTATTTCTCATATTGTTAAAAACCTAGAGGCTGCTTCTTTCTCTATCTTGACGTGGACAATGAACGGACTTAACCACAGACCTAAACTTTTATTATGAAGGTTCAAAATCAGCAAACGGAAGGGTCTGCAGCTGTAGGGTCTGAATGTTTGTGTGAATTTAAAGTTTTCATTTTGTCAAATGATATCCCTTAAATGTTGAATACATGTGTTAAATTCTGATGCTGAATGTGTTATGGGCTGCTCCACTCTCCGCAGGACACAAACTGCTGTCGGCCTCGTGCTCAGTCTGTCGGCTTCTGGCGCCCTCTTGTGGCCGGACGGTAACTTCACACCTCAGGCTGCAACTGCAAAGACAAATCATTTTATTATCAAGGAAAATAAACTCTTCTTTGTGTTTCCTGCTGTGCCGTTTTGCTGAAATCCTAGAGTTCGTTCATTTATTTAAAACTGCATTAAAAAGATCCGGTTGAAGGATGTGATTTGGTCATAAACGTGTCATGGCCGAACCATCGTCACGAACTGAACAACAGCAGCGGGAAACTCCGAGAGGGAAACCGCGGCTCGTCTTTCAGCTCCAGAGGAACATCCCGGACTGAGTCAACCCGTGTGGCCGATATTTAAGCCTCGTTTTCCCGCACGGCTCTGGGAGAGACCTCGGTAAGTTTATGGCAGAGGCACATTTTGCTCCATCGGAAAATGTCATGTTTTTCAAAGCCACAACTACTTTTCTTTGCTGTTGTCCCGTTTTAGTTTGGGCTTAGCTTGATTTAAACCAGTCTTTAATGAGTGTAATAATAATAATTGTGACCTAATTTTCGTTTCCAGTTTGTTTGGAGAAGAAGAGGACGATACTCAGTAGAAAAATGGTAAGATTAGTTAAAACTGTTTGGCTAACTTTTTACAGCAACGTTAGCCGCGGGAAAAGCACCATATTAATTAACTCCAGTCACTTAACTTATGTCAAACAAATGTCAAAAAGCTACTGATCAACTATCGTAACTTTCTCAGTCTTTCTATCAGATGGAGAAACAGGGATATTAGTTCAACCACAGGGTTTATACTGCACAAAACACAGACACAGTTAAAACACGGTTGATTAGCAACTGTGCTAATCTGGTCTCACATAATGACCGATGGAAAGTCGTCAAACTACTGAAAAATATCTCGTTAGAGTCTGAAACTTTAGAGCGTGTGGTAGTTTTGTGGCAAAATAACAGTAATTAGGTTTAACTAAGAGATAATGAATTTTTAGTAACATATATATTACAGGCTCTGTCCATTATCCGCCATATTGGATAATGTTTCTAATGTAAAAAAGAAAGAAAAACTTGAATTGAAATCACAAACTAAAACCTGCTCAGGTTTGACACTTTGCTGTTTGAGAGAGACAACAGAAATTACTACAAGTGTTGAAATAGAGTGACATCGTCGTAAACATTATGTTATTTTACCAAGTATTTTGGCCAAAATACTAACGAATGATTAGCAGCTATGGTTAACGTACAGCTCTAGCTCAATGAAAGCGGTTTAATGAAAGTGACGTATCACTGCTGATCTCCATGGCAACGCAGGACAGTCAACGCCATATTGGTGAATAACAGACAGCTTTCCATGGACTTAAAGTTGGCAGAAACTGATCAATAACTATCGCTAACAGTTTGAAATGACCACATAATTAAACCAAATGAGCTGTTTGTCCAGCAGTGCTTCAATACACACATAAAGTTTCAAACATTTGCATCTTTCAGCCGCCAGAAGACTTTATCTTGCCTAATGTTAGACATGCACAAAATAGATAAAAACAATGTGCAAATAGAGGTGGGAGATATATCGTTTAGACAATAATATCGAAATTGTTGTCTGGACGATATGCAAAATTGGATATCGAGATATTTCATAATTTGTACAATCCGACCCCCCAAACATGTTTTTTTTGTTGTTTTTTTTGACTTTGTCGCGTTGTCCTTGTGGGTTACCGTAGCGCGCCAGCCGCCCCCCCTCCGCTGCGTAACACAGTCAAAACAACAACATGGCAGCGTGGAGCGATTATAGAGATGAAGAATCTAATGATATGAATGACGTTTGTCACTTGAGTCGCTCATATTTGCGAGGAAAGGTCTCAGGACAAGTTGTAGCACTGGCTTTGCTAGCTAGCTAACTTTCCTAACTTTTAGCCTCGCGCTAACTAACAACACGATGAAGAAAACCACAATGCTAACGCGGTTAAAGGCTAATAATATCCTCCTCACCTGTTTTCTTCAGATCACGTAAGTTCCAGGACAAACTTGTCTCCCTCTCTGTCTCTTTCCCTCCTGTGTGTGTGTCTGACTCTGTGCGTCTGCCCCGCCCCCCCGCGTGCATCAGGAGAGACGCGAAAAGGAGAAATAGGGAAAAACTGGATCCTTTGAAAAACGCATTAAGACTCACTTCCCAAACGCGTTAATAATAATCACAGATCTATTCCCAGTCTCCTTACAATAAAACACAAGTAAACTGCCCAGAGGCAGGTGAACTTACAGGAGCATTTCACTGTGATGGAGATGAAGTTGCAAATATATTGTAGCAAAATTATTTTATCTTATCTTCCGTGTTCTTCCCATTGACAGTATGGTTCTTCCAGATGAAGGTAGAGCTTTAGATGAATAAATAGAATAAAATAGCTTTAAATGAATTTGCCCTATTGTCTAAAGGCTTTGATTTTGAAGTATTTTGTCAGGTGTAAATTATATCACCAAATACATCGTTATTGTGATATTTCTTTTTCATACCGTGATATACATTTTTGTTCCCCCTGCCCTAATGTTTAAATCAATAATGTGTCATATCTTTATGTACTAGTAATTCTATACAATAATAGGTCAGATACAGCAAGTCAAAAGACCAACTGAACCTTCTTTGCCAGTTTGCACACATTTCTGTGAAGGATTGCAAAAATATCGTCTGAATATCGATATCGAGATATTGAAAAAAATATCGAGATATTCATTTTTGTCAATATCGCCCACCCCTATGTGCAAAATAACACGCACGTCCCTGTCTAAGCAGTGTGCTGAATCAAAAGAATTACAATAGATGCAATCTTATCTCAGGGTCCCTGATGCTTGTGTATGAATATGATTTTGTCTTGGATGTCAGATTTGTAAATATTGTATATAAAAGTTGTAAATATATGTAATTTTTTCCCATTTATTGACTCCCACATGTATCATGTGACTGCCTTACATTATCAAGCACACTATAAAACAGGAGCCTAATGCTGCATTCATGCTTGTGACGGGCGCTGAGCCCGAAACGTCACATTATGTTCTTCAGTTTTTCTGACTTTTTTTCATCAGACCTGAAACTAGATCATCACAGTTGCTAATCATTCGTTAACATTTTAGACAAAATACTTGCGCAGTGTCCCGTGGTTGTAGTAATTCCTGTTCTCTCTCTGTGACAGTAAAAGTGAGAAAGGCTAGATGAGCAGTGAGTAGCTTTGTGACTCACTTCAGGTTCAGTTTGACATTAGGTGTTTAAGACGACGTGCGCCTCGATTCCAGACGGGACCAGGCGGTGGTTTGTTAGAAAAAAGTTTGTGAATAAAACTATTTTAAAAGTTTGTGAACACATTTCTGCTCCTCCCTCACACCAGACAGACGCCCCATCACTAGAGCAAAATGATAGACTCTCCTCTTACAGTTTAGGAGTGGAATAATAAACTTATGCTTATTTAAACGTGGGTCATATGTTGAACACACTGGCACTTTCTGTCAAATATGAATCCTGTGAAGCATTTCTGCAGATCAAAGTAGATCTGTGAGGAGAAAAGAGGAGGCAGGAGGCTGCGGAGCGTCAGGGCGACACGTTTCTGATCTAAGCACAACTCAGATCCAATCACCTGTCAGTCTGCTGTCAGCGCACCCGTTTACAGCACTTTATTTCCCATCATCCCTTTGGCCTTTGTAGTTCAGGCGACCGAACGAGGTGGAGAAAAGCAACTTCGCCCGCCTGCCCAAGACGCTCCAGCCGCCTCGGTCTCATAAGAAGACTGGCACCGTCGCACAGGTTGCGTCAGAGCAAGGCGGGGCCATCTTGGACACACATCTGACCGGCACCGCTCGCCTGCAGCGCCTCATCTTAAACACACCTGATATTTGCATTAGAAACATTATCCAATATAGCCTGGCCTGACTCTGTGCGAATGGAAGTGGTGTTTTCCAAAAAGCTATTTGGTTTAAATATGTCATGTTTAACTTTAGAGGCAGATGTTGATCAGTGGATTCTGAAAAGTTTAAGTCCATGAAAAGCTGACGGATAAACCTCAGTACGACGCTGACTGTCCTGCGTTACCATGGAGATCAGCAGTGTTATGTCTAGGGTGACATAAGGGTGACATTTTCTGCAACAGTGAAGCACTTTGAATTGCCTTGTGTATGAATTGTGCTCTACATATAAACTTGCCTTGCCTTGCCTAGGGTGACCACCCGTCCCGCTTTTGGTTTTACTGCACAGCCATTTGATCATTTGTCCTGTGTCCTGCATATCTAGATAATGTCCCGCTTTTGTGTTGTATCGAGCTGAGGGCATTTCTCGTTCATCATGCGAAGTAGAGCTTATATAACGATCTGTTAAACCCCAGTATCGGTCGGTTATGCCCTATTCATAGATGATCACTGCCCATTATCATTTCAAAGGTTGGTTTACCCACAGGTGAGAGTAGCTGTGATTAGAGGGGAGGAGCCGGGCCAACCCCAACTCCTCCCTATGGTCTTTATCTACGCTGCGTGCTGAGCGAGATTTTGTCCACTGATGAAGCCTTTTGGATGAGAGGCGAAACGTTTAGAGACTTCAACTACCCAGTACAGAAGATGACTCAAGTACCTTCTTTGAAGATCGACAACTCCTGTACGACTGAGAACTTACAGACATTTGGTTCCAATGGAATTTCAACACCTAAACCATTTTTTTATTTCACTTTGTATGTCTTTCCAAAAAATGAATTTGTTTTGGACTGTTCCAAAATATGTGCGTGTGCTCTCCCACCTGACCACAGCCCTCCAGCTTTGGTCTGAGGTTCTTCCAAACTTGGATGTAACAAATCTTTTTTTTTTAATGTACTATATATGAGACAACAGATTTTAAAGATTCTAAGTGATTTGTCTCATGTGTGTGCCTTCTATTTAAAAAAAAAAAAAGTTTATCTTGTTATTATTACTATTTACTTATTCTCTTTTGAGTTTTGAGACTCTATATAGGAACAGGAAATGTATGTTATTAACTGTGCTTGGAATAGGGTTTGGGGTTAAATAAGTTTAACTTCTCCTCACTCCTTTTTGGATATGTGCATTTGTATATTTTGGCTTTTTTCAAGAGAACTGACAAGTTTGCTTTTGTCTTTTTGATTTGTAACAGCCTTTATGTCTAAAATCTTGTACAGGTGCGTTGTGTTGCTCACATGTTCAAAATAAAGAAGAAAAAGAAAGAAAAGAAAGTTTATTGAGTCGTTTTTAATGCCAGATGTTGAACTCAGGATTCTGTAACAAAAGGATTTAGAAAAAGACAAAGATGTGACGGTGAGTTTCCCTTCATACGGTTTAGTTATTTTATTGTATTTATTAACAGGTGATTGGAGGCGGAGCCACAGTCGCTCCTTTACAGAGGCTTCAGTTTGACTTTGTTTCTATCAGCAAACTGGAAAATAATGATTCAGTTATTCTGCTAAAGCTATTGATGAGTTTCACAGTGACGTAAACCTCAAAACGGCCTCAGGAAAAGGTCATGTGACTGAAACTCATCCGTATAATTGAGACTCTGATCCTCAGTGTGACAGAGACACTGAGGAGTCTTCAGTCCAGAACATAAACCCAGGGATCAGGGTCTGAGTGAAGGTGGTGTTGAAGGTGTGGAGGTGGATCAGTTCCTCAGAGGAGACTGTGTAGAAGGACAGAGAGCCAGCAGCACAGTCCACAAACACCCCTACTGTCCCAGAGGAGGAGCAGGGCTGAGGGAGGAGGGTTTGTTTGTTTTTATGCCGAACAGAGAAACCATGTTCAGAGCAGGACAGACTCCAGGACTGATCATTGTGTCCAAACACACTGTCATAACCTCGTCCTTTCCTCTTGATTCCTCTGTAAGACACTGATATAAAAACCCTCCCTCTCCACTGGACCTCCCAGTAACAGCGCCCAGTCAGACCAGTATCACACAGAAGCTGACGCCAGTCAAATCTGTCCTGATGATCTGGATACGGCTGATCTTCACTCACAAGTGTCGCCTTCTTGTTGTTGTCAGACAGTTTGAGTTTTATCTGAGCCGTGTTTGGATCCAGAGAGAGTTCAGTAAAATCTGCGTATGGAGAGAAAACACAGCAGCAGTTAGTCCCTGTTCACTCTTTAGAGGAGAACGTCATTTATATTGATTTGAAATGGACTGAAAGATTAAAATATATAGCAATAAATACATGATCAATTTAAATATTGTTTCACTTAAAAAAAAAAAAAAAAAAAATTTTTAAGCCACAGTTTGTAACATTTCACCCGACAATAGAATACAATTGGAGAATTAATGAATGTTTCTGTTGTAAAAATGCCTCTGTTCCAAAGGCTTCACAGTATTGTCTGAGTGAAGCTGAGCTTATTTATTTATGTTTCAGTTTAGTTTCTCTCTGTAGCCACATATAACCTGGAATGTTCTGAAGTGAATTCTTGAATTCTTGTTTGTGTTGTGCTGTCGCAGATAAAGAAATCTAATGAACATTTACATTTAAACTCTTAGAAAGTGGTTTATAAGGAACTAAACACGTCTGGAGACTTATGAAGGTGTACATTTAGTTTTGTTCCTGTAAATTGCTGATTTAAGAATATTTAAAGACTAAACTTGTTTCTTTTCTAAATAATTCTAATTCTCAAATGACTTCAAGTTCAAACGTGTTGAAACAAAGTGACTGGATCAAAGTTTGTGACGTCGCACATTAACCCACTTAGGCCGGGAAAGCATTGCTGCATTTCTACCATTAAAGCAGGGGGCGCTCTTGCGTAATTCTACCATTGAGGTGGGTAAGCGTATACGTCAATGTTCGGGTACAAGGGAACCAATAGTTTGGTGTTAATTGGTGAAATATTTGAGGAGATATTGACTTTTTGGGGTTGATGTTTATAGTTTGATTGGATCCAAAGGTTTTCCTCCAAAACGATGAGAAAACAGTTGTTCTGCTCTTTCCATCAATCAGGGACTGGGCTCAAATAGTGAGCACAAGCGTCACCTGTTACCTGCAGCAGTGGCGCAAAAAGGGCATACGCAATATATGCCTTTCATAGGGCCGAAAGTGATGTGTCGGTCGTGAACGATCCGGCTCTTTTGAACGAGTCTTTACAGTGAACGATATGAACGGGTTTGCGGAGGTGAAGTATTTTTTAATTCCTCTTTGGGGGAGGGGCGTCACTTTAGTTGTGCTTATTTTGCGAAACAAAAGTCACTGCTGGAGTGGGGCAGAGAGGAGTGTAGGATTGACAGAGGGACAGTCATCTCCACCCCCCACGAGGAGCTCAAAGTGAGCATAAGGCAACAAGTTTGAGAAATAAAAGTCCTAATGAAATAATAAACACGGTTACAGAGGTGATCGCGTTGAAGCAAAACACTAGAGCCCTGCATTTGAGCCCGAGGCCCGAGGGGCTTCGGGCCCATTACCGTATCATTGCGTCGGACACGGGCCGGGCTCGGGCTTGGTTTTCCCCTGCCAATGCGTTGTGCTGCTATTTTTTAACCAACTTATATGGCGACATTAAATGCATTAAATGCCACCTGCTCTCTCACACCCCGTCTTGTCTTGACCCGCCAACTCAACACAAACATGTACCTGCCGTCCCCGTGGGCCGTGGCGTGGGGGGTTTTCCTCGCACTGCGTACAGCTCTGCAAAGCGGTCGTATTGAGAGAGAGGACCGGGCGGTTCGCGTGCGGATGTGCTTCTATCGAAGCGATGTCCTCTCGCCCCGTCTTGACCCGCCACCTCTTGCCACAAACATGTACCTGCCGTCCCCGTGGGCTGTGGCGTGGTGGGTAAACCTCTGCAAAGCGGTATGGAGAGAGAGGACGGAGCGGTTTGCGTGCGGAGTGCTTCTATCGACGGTATGTTTTCGCAGTGCATCCAGGAAACAAATGCATGCGTGTTCCTCCCAACAATAAAAAATAAACACTGTGCTTTATGTTACGTTTAGATAGAAGTGTTTATTTATTCATACAATACAGGTCAACTGTTGCAGCGCTGTTTAATCACGCATTTGGAAAATATTGGAAAGAGAGCAAGAGAGATTGAGAGAGAGGGAAGAGCCGGGCTGCGGGCCGGGCTCGGGCCTGATAATTCTGAAAGTCTGTCGGGCCGGGCCGGGCTCGGGGACGAACCTCATGGGCCCGGGCCGGGCTCGTGCCCAGAAATCAGGCCCGTGCAGCGCTCTACAAAACACCTCTTTCACTTGCGTTGTTTTCTCCCCTCTTGTGCGAGGGAGAGAGAGGGAGAGGAGGAAAAGTTACATGAATTAAAGAATTGCTTTTAATCGGGCCGTGTGATTGTTTTTTTTATAACAAACTCCATGGAGGGAAATGTCAATGTTATATTGTGTGAAATAGTGACATTTACAACAACCATCAAAGAGCCGTGTGTGTGTGTGTGTGTGTGTGTGTGTGTGTGTGTGTGTGTGTGTGTGTGTGTGTGCTGACCTGTAGCATGGAGGAGAAGTTGATCATGGCGGTTTGCGCTTGGCCTGAGTTGTATGACACGCCTCCTAATTATGACGCGCCAGCAAACAGGCGTTTCTCACGAGTGTGAAGCGGCAATGTTTGGCGTCCAACTAGAGGCTGACGGAGCGTGGACGCACGTTCGGTCTGAACGCACCTTAACTCCAAGCTGTTTACCTACACTGACTTGTACATCGATGTCTATACCGCCGGGGTCTGATCGCCAAAACTAATATACATATCAATAAATCTTTCTAATCACTGCTTTGTCTGTTTGAGTCTATCCAGGTTGAATTGCTGAATTTCCAGAAAAAAACTTAATGTTTTTGGGGTCTTTTCTTAAATCACCCACAGGTTTTACAGGCTGTAAAACTGATCAACATTTTTGATCGCTGCGTTTTCAGTGCAACCATTTGAGTCTAGCTTGTCAAGCTAATTCGACTTAGGCCAGAGGAGTTGGGGACAGGCCCCCGCCCTGCATCAGCTCGAGATCGCCACCCGAGAGACCACGACCAAAGGCCGTCAGACACCAGCCTTCGGGACGCCGGACCACATTTGGCGTGGAAAACCTTTCTCTCACGGTCGTGAGCACATCTCACAGACCTGGCTCAATAAGACTCACAGCACTTCTACACAAACCACCTTAACTTCACCTACTGACTTTCAGATACAATTTTAGAACATTTCACCTGAGTATTCATTCTGTAAACCTGCTAGGTGATCTTGTTTTGCATTTTAATATTTAATGCCGTCTGTTAATTGATTTTGATCATTAAACCTCCATAAACCACAGTTTGCTTGGTAATGTCTGTGTTTATTATTTCAGACTAAGGGTCCATGTGTATCGGTCACTTCCTTCAGATAAATCTGTAGTTTAGCCTCTTATTCTTACATTTATTTTGTTTGCTTTTTTGAACTGGTGGCCCGTTCAATTTTTAAGGCTAATCTACCAACCTATTAATTAATTAATAAACAAATTAATTGATTAATAAACCCTCATATCCTACAATATGTTACTAAATTCATTTTAAGGAAAGTATTCAGTATTCTGTAACTAAATACAATTCCTCCCCAACTCTGTCCGTTTCCCAGAATGCTTTGTGTGAATGTTATACTCACACTTCCTGGGTCCTGGTTTTAACCTCTCAGCTCCAGCAGGATCCAGTCTGAGGAAACACACTTCAGTTAAACAGGGCATGCAGATGATGTCACACAAGAACAACAAAACTCAGCCTCACTGTTATAGGGTCATTTTGTTGCCGTGGAATCAGGGATCTGTTTTAAATTGATCGTTACATCTGTATGAATAAACCGTGAAGTCCAGCACAATACTAAAGTATGGTAAGGTACACTTTGCCCTTTTCAAGGCATTGATATCGTTTCTGTGATTTCTTTATCATTAACATATTATAAGATGATATTTTGTGGCCACTGGATGTGAATTTGAGACACAAAAACATGTATTTAACTGAATCCGCCTTAGCATTTAGCTCAGAGGACACTTTGGTCACTCATTTGTATCTAAAGTCAAATATTCAATGTTTTGGGGCCTCATTTATCAAACTTGTTGCGCAAAAAATTAGGCCAAAACTTTGCGTAGCCGCTCCTCTGCGCCAAAGATGGTATTTATAGTAAACAAACTGAACGTGAAACATTGTACTCCTCCACGCAAACTATATCGCTGCCGTACGAGGTACACACTCTTCAGAAACACTGCTGAGAGACGAGGAGAGAAGCCAGTTTAAGGAAGTCATGTTTAGTCACTTTTGAACTAGTTCATTTGAACTTTATTTACATCAGAAATGACAAAGATGTGAATGAAATGAGCAACTTAACACGATATTTGTGAAAAACATGCGACTTGATTGTGTATTTTAGTTGTTGTCTTCATTGGTGCATATACGTGCACGCTCGTGCACGCTCACTTATGCCACTGGCGCTGAAGCCTTTTAAATGGGAAGCAGGAATAATCCCGCTGTGCTTTAATTGACTCATCTCTGGACATAAGTCTGACCAACTGGGTTTAGGTCCAAAGCTCAGGTCACATGACCTTCAGACACGAGGTCGTCTTTACACAGTGCACACCGGCACCGCGGCTCCACTGCCCCCTCCCTCCTCAGACACCACCCACTGACCTCTCCTCACCACCCAGACCAAACCGCTGCTTCATCCTTCACAGAACCCGAGCTCACGTACAGCGAGTGCAATTTGGAGTTTGGATGAATGAAATGCCCCACAGTTGATCGTGTTTTAATAGCCAAACCCAAACCTCGCTATTGGCAAATACAGCCGACACTTAAGGCTCTTCTTTATGTTCTAAACTTGTGTTTTGAAAACTTGATGGAATATACAGAAGATGCCAATACGTATGATCAGAGAAGCAGAGTTCACTCTTCAGAAAAATCTCCTCGTGTCCCTGTCGTCTCTGCACGAGCTCCCTCTCAGTTCCTACAGGTAAACCCACTCATTACCGCCTCATGTTTAGGAAATCTCATTCATAAGTCACTTTGCATTGCCTTTTATGGTCACATGTAGGCGGGCATAGGGCATGTCGTGATGTCCGCAACTTTCTGCTCGACATGGAATCAGCGAAAGAAAGATTGCGGTCAGGCGTGCGTACCGCCGCATACGGTTTATAAACCGGAAAAAACTTTGCGTACAGAATTTTCGTTACTTTGCTACGCACTTTCAAAGTCAGAGTCTCACGCAGAGTTTGATAGATGAGGCCCCTGGACATTCAGTGATGTTTTCTAAATAGGCTTTGATAAAGTTTTCTGCTCAGTGAGGCCCACCACATGTCTTCCCAAGCCCGTTTTTTAAAACATTCTAAAACATTCTTTTAAACATGATGAATTGCTCTCTTCAGACGGGGGTCTTCCCTGCAGCCTTTAAGGGGCGTTGGTGAGGCCTCTACTGAAGAAGAGCAATTTGGATTGTAATGATTGTAACAATTTTAGACCGGTATCCAACTTACCATTTTAAGCAAAATCTTAGAAAAACTTGTTTTATCCAACTTAATGATTTTATTACTGCACATAATGTCCTTGAGAAATTCCAGTCTGGCTTTAGGGTAAACCACAGCACCGAGACGGCCCTTTTAAAGATTTTAAATGATCTTAGATTAAATTATGACTCACAGAAGGTCACAGTGTTGGTTCTACTGGATCTGAGCGCCGCCTTCGATACAGTCGACCACACTATTCTTTTAACTCGTTTAAAACACATCGGCCTCTCTGGTGCTGTCCACAAATGGTTTACATCCTACCTCACAGACAGGACATTCATGGTAAGTGTGGATACCTGCTCCTCTAAGGTCCATAAAATTACATGTGGCGTGCCCCAGGGTTCGATTTTAGGGCCAGTGCTTTTTAACCTGTATATGCTCACTCTTGGTGATGTCATCAGGAGACATGGAGTCAACTTTCATAGTTATGCTGATGATACACAGTTGTACATCTCCATGTCTCCTGATGACACCAGGCCAATGGATGCACTTTTTAACGGCATTTTAGATCAAATCCTGGATGGCAGAAAACTTTCTCCAGCTTAACCAGGACAAAACTGAAGTTTTAGTCATCGGTCCTGAGGCCCAGAGAGAGAAACTTTTACCCAAACTACAGTCATTGTCTTTTAATCCTTCCTCACAGGTGAAGAACCTGGGTGTGATTTTTGACTCTGAGCTGACTTTTATTCCACACATTAAGAATATCACAAAGATAGGTTTTACCATCTAAAGAACATAGCCAGAGTCCGCCCCATTCTCTCTCAGGCCAACACGGAGACACTAATGCATGCTTTTATCACCAGTTGTATCGACTACTGTAATGCCCTGCTCTCTGAGAAGGTACTTGAGTCATCTTCTGTACTTGGTAGTTGAGGTCTCCAAACGTTTCGCCTCTCATCCAAAAGGCTCCGTCAGTGAACAAGATTACACTCAGCACACAGCGTAGATAAAGACCAGTTGGGAGGAGTTGGGGTTGGCCCGGCTCCTCCCCTCTAATCACAGCTACTCTCCCCTGTGGGTAAACACCTTTGAAGTAGAGCGTCTGTAACGACCTGCTCCCCCCAGTATCGGTCAGTCCTGTCCTATTCATAGATGATCACTGCTAATTACCTGCCTAAAATGTTCTTTTGTTAGCTGAGGTATCGTCTTCTTGGACTGGCTGTGTCCTGTCGGTTTTCCCCGAAGCAGATTGGAGTAAAAAGCAGAAAGATTAAATCTGAGTCCACCATTTCGGTTCATGGAGGGATTTTCTTTTCTGACAAAAATAGCTTCTTTTACTCCTCTTTCAAACCAACGTTCTTCTTTAGCTAGAACTTTGACCTCGACGTCCTCAGAGGAGTGATTGGAGGCTTTCAGGTGAAGGTGCACAGCTGACTGAGGGCCGCTTGTGCTTTCTCTTCGGTGTTGATAAAGTCTCTTCTGTAAGACTTGTTTGGTTTCTCCAATATAATGTTCTTTGCATTCTTCTTCTTTGCATCGAATAGAATAAACCAAATTGCTTTGTTTGTGGCTCGGAGTTTTGTCTTTGGGATGAACTAATTTTTGTCTCAGTGTGTTCACAGGTTTGTGGTACAATGGAATCCTGTGCTGCCTAAAGATTCTCTGAAGTTTCTCTGATACCCCGGCTACATACGGCACTGCAACTCCCTTTCTTCTGGGTTCTGTAGTCTGTCTGTCCTGCTCTTTGGGTCTTCCTGCCCTTTGTGCTTTAGTGAAGGACCAGTTAGGATAGCCACAGTCTGAGAGGGCTCTCTGGACATGTTGATCCTCTTTGGTCTTTCCTTCTGCACTGGTAGGCACCTCTTTAGCTCTATGTCTGAGTGTCCTAATGACCCGTATTTTGTGTTGGAGTGGATGGTTAGAGTCAAACATCAAATACTAAGACCCAAAGAGCAGGACAGACAGACTACAGAACCCAGAAGAAAGGGAGTTGCAGTGCCGTATGTAGCCGGGGTATCAGAGAAACTCCAGAGAATCTTTAAACAGCACAGGATTCCAGTGTACCACAAACCTGTGAACACACTGAGACAAAAATTAGTTCATCCCAAAGACAAAACTCCGAGCCACAAACAAAGCAATTTGGTTTATTCTATTCGATGCAAAGAAGAAGAATGCAAAGAACATTATATTGGAGAAACCAAACAAGTCTTACAGAAGAGACTTTATCAACACCGAAGAGAAAGCACAAGCGGCCCTCAGTCGGCTGTGCACCTTCACCTTAAAGCCTCCAATCACTCCTTTGAGGACGGGGAGGTCAAAGTTCTAGCTAAAGAAGAACGTTGGTTTAAAAGAGGAGTAAAATAAGCTATTTTTGTCAGAAAAGAAAATCCCTCCATGAACCGAAATGGTGGACTCAGATTTAATCTTTCTGCTTTTTACTCCAATCTGCTTCGGGGAAAACCGACAGGACACGGCCAGTCCAAGAAGACGATACCTCAGCTAACAAAAGAACAATAGGCAGGTAATTAGCAGTGATCAGCCATGAATAGGACAGGACTGACCGATACTGGGGGGAGCAGGTCGTTACAGACGCTCTACTTCAAAGGTGTTTACCCACAGGGGAGAGTAGCTGTGATTAGAGGGGAGGAGCCGGGTCAACCCCAACTCCTCCCAACTGGTGTTTATCTACGCTGTGTGCTGAGTGTAATCTTGTTCACTGACGAAGCCTTTTGGATGAGAGGCGAAACGTTTGGAGACCTCAACTACCAAGTACAGAAGATGACTCAAGTACCTTCTTTGAAGATGGACAACTCCTGTACGACTGAGAACTTACACAGACATCGCCCTGCTCTCTGGTCTTCCCAAAAAGAGTATCTCAGGTTTACAACTTTTACAAAATTCAGCAGCTCGTGTCCTGACAAAGGCCAGGAGGCGGGACCACATTACACCGGTTTAAGAATCGCTGCATTGGCTCCCCGTGTTTTCAGGATCAATTTTAAAGGTCCTATGTCATGCAAAATCAACTTTTTGGAGCATTTAACCATGGTTTTATGCAATTTCCGTATCAAAAACACCCCCAGAGCGTTTTTTGGCTTCATTCACGCAATTCTCTGCAATCCTCCTGAATCCTGCTCTCTGAGCAGCTGCTCCGCCCTCTCCTGGTAAACGACTTAATTGTTCCGTTGTGTCGTCACAGCGGAACGGAAGTGCTCGGCGTCTGCAATGTAATGCATTACGGCCTGATTTTAATTTATAAAACAGCTTTTTCATTATTTCTGTCGTAAGAAAGAAAGAAAAAAAGAGGGGCGTCCATCCGTCCACTTTGGACACCTGTTCTTTTTTCTTACCTCAAGATAATGTCACGGAGAAAAGCGCGTTTGGCTGCGAGGACAGGACTTTATTCAACCTTCCTAAAGAAGAGTCCACTCGCCAAAAGTTGGAATTTCTCTCCGGGATTCAGCGACTATCAGCCAAAATCGTGTTTGTCTGTGACCGTCACTGATTGATGCTTGGTGAACACCAGAGCGGTGAGTCAATCAAAACGCGTGTTAGCGTGTGTGTTAGCGTGTGTGTTAGCGTGTGTGTGTTAGCGTATGTGTTAGCGTGTGTGTGTTAGCGCGTGTGTGTTAGCGCGTGTGTTAGCCATTTATGAAGCTGTGTTGCACATGTCAACTCCTTATAACTGCATCATGAAGTAACTTCACTTTTGCAGCGATATTTATATTTTTCTACTACAGCTAAAGTTGTATGAGCGGAGAGAGGGGGCGGAGTTAACTGCATCCAAGCGTCTTGTCTTAAGGGTTTGAAAATACCTCCAGAAAATACTTATATTTCTCACAAAAATGTGTGCTCCATAGTGTAGCATGATACAGATCCTATAAAGTTCTATTAATGTTATTTAAATGTCTTAATGGTCTTGTTCCTACTTATGTTTCAGAACTGCCTTTACCTTATGAACCTTCACGGCCCCTTCGCTCCTCCGGCAGGGGTCTCCTAGTTATTCCTAAAGTCAACAGAAAGACTCACGGCGAGACGTCTTTCCAATATTACGGTCCTGTTGTGCATTGCATATGTTTATCTATATAAAAAAAAAAAAAAAAAAAAAAATCTCTTCCTCACCCTCCGCGGGCGGTCTCTTTTTCCTCCAAGCTCGGGTCCTCTACCAGAGGCCTGGGAGCTTGAGGGTTCTGCGCAGTATCTTTGCTGTTCCTAGAACTGCACTTTTCTGGACCGAGATGTCTGATGTATTTCCTGGGATCTGCTGGAGCCACTCCTCCAGTTTGGGGTCACTGTCCCGAGAGCCCCAACGACCACGGGCATCACTGATGCCTATATATAAATATATGCAGGGCGTATTGTTTTAAATGTTGTAATTTGTAAAGCACTTTGATACCTTTCGGTATGAAAAGCGCTTTATAAATAAAGTTCGATTGATTGATTGATTGAAAGCAAAATGTCGACAACAGCTGAAAACATCAGGGGTCTCATTTATAAAACTGTCCGTGAGACTCTGCTTATAAGAGTCCATGCAAGCAAAACCCAATCTTCATGTACGGAGAAAAAAAGAAGGGATTTATAAAACCCTCCGTACGTGCAGCACCACGTAATCTCCCCTTCACTGATCCCACCTGGAGCAGAAATGTGCACACATGACCCTCCTCACGTCCCGCCCCTGCACGCCTCCATGTCACCATATAAGGACATGCAAAGTAACTTGAATGAGATTTACCTAAACATGAGGCGATAATGAGAGGGTTTTACGCCGCAGCAGTGACAGCAGAGGCCGGGTAGATCTTTACTGACATGTTACCGCTGTTTCTCTGATCACAAGTAACCTACTGGCAGAGTGCAGTGTCTTTTGGAAATACAAATGGTCTCAACTTATATAGCGCTTTTCCACCTACATTAGGCACTCAAAGCGCTTTACAGCAAGGATCCACTCACCCATTCGCACTCTCATTCATACACCAGTGTGCGCAGACACTCGAGGCAAGCTGGGTGAAGTGTCTTGCCCAAGCACACAACGACAGTGTGCACCTTCAGGAGGCGGGATTCGAACTCCCGACCTTCTGATCATGAGACGACCCGCTCTACCATTTGCGCCACCGTCGCCCCAAAATACACTTTTAGAACGTAAAGAAGAGCCTTTTAAACGCTGATTGTGATATTTGCCAGTGCCATTCACGGAGCTCAAATTTCCTGAAACTACAGAATAAGCTTTTAATCACTCAGATATTGCTTGTTGAGCTGTACGTGCAGTCGGGGTTTTAGGATGAGGCAGCGGTTCGCTTTGGGCGTGAATGAGGAGCAGAGTCCGGGTGGTGAGACAGAGGGAGAGGTTATGGAGCTGCAGCGCGTAATTACACAGCGTCTCTGAATGGACTTGTACCTTGGACCAGCCTCAGCGCAGCCTCTGCAGGAGTTCAGACTATGGTTAAAACGGTTCTGTTCGGATCCTTCCTGCTTCTCGCTCGGAGGAGGCGGCAGTGCGCTCCGGTGTCCGTGCATGAGCGTACATGAGCGTGCACGTCTTTGACAAAAATATTGTAGTAATCTGTGACGCTCAAAGTATAAAAATTAAATATTTAACTCAAAACATATGGTTTAATTCTTATGTTTTATATTTTATTACCATTTCTGATGAATAAGGTGATGATTAAATAACAAAGAAAGCTAAGCAGTTTCAAATGTGCACAAAACTTTATTTCCTCAACTGACTTTCCCTCGCTTCTCGGACTGCGTACGGCAGGTACAGACCTAGTGTGGTGGGGCGTAATGTTTCACGTTCAGTTTGATTTCTATAAATACCACCTTCGTACCAGTTCGTACGGAAGGTTTTGGCCTCCTTTTGTCCTTTTATTAATGAGACCCCTGGATTAATAAGAATTTGTGATGTTTGAGGCTAATGCTAACAGACTCTGAAGAGTCTCCCGGACGAGCCGACTTGCTAACTGTCCACATACATTAGGATCAAACGTTGCTTCTCCTTTTTATTACAGATGGACACCAAAACATGAGCTAATGTTGTTAATGAGACAGATGTATAAAGAATCCAAATGGTTTTCTAAAATAAAATAAAAATCCTGTTTCTTCCATTATAATGTTTACACCGTAAATGAGCGTAATAACGTCCTAACTGTAATGAATGTGTCCTCACCTGAGAGTGGAGAGTGAGCAGTGGAGCTCCTCCTGTAGAGCAGTCAGGAGCTTTACTCCTGTGTCTCCTGGATGGTTGAAGCTGAGGTCTAGGTCTGTCAGATGGGAGGAGTTGGACCTCAGAGCTGAGGCCAGAGCAGCACAGCCTTCCTCTGAGATCATACACCCTGACAGTCTGAACACACAGGGTTAAATAGAGTCATAGAAATGACAAACTCACAGAGATGAAGAGTAAACCCTCTGACCTGAGCTGCTCCAGTTTACAGTGAGGACTCTTCAGTCCAACAAACAACATCTTCAGCCCCGAGTCCTTCAGGTCGTTGTTACTGAGATCCAGGACTGTCAGACTAGAGGAGCTGAGGACTGAGGACAGAGCTTCACAGCTGATCTCTGACAGGTTACAGCCGCTCAGTCTGGAGAGAACACACTGTTTTAAGAGAAGTTTAGAAGGTTCATACTTACATAGACCTCACTCACAGAGCTTTGTTGGAGGCTTTGACCACTGGCAGCAGCCTCAGCAGAGCCTCCTCTGAAGCACAGTATTTCTTCAGCTCAAACTGCTCCAGAGCTTCTTCTGATGACAGTAAGATAAAGGCCAGAGCTGACCACTGAGCAGGAGATAGTCGACCTTCAGACAGACGTCCTGAGCTCACGAGCCGTTGGACCTGCTTCACCAGAGAACCATCATTCAGTTCATTCAGACAGTGGAGCAGGTTGATGCTTCTCTCTGCAGACACTTCCTCACTCAGCTTCTGCTTGATGTACTTTGCTGTTTTCTGATTGGTCTGGGAGTTACTTTCTGTGTGTGCCAGCAGACCTTGGAGAAGGCTCTGATTGGTCGGCAGTGAAAGACCCAGGAGGAAGCGCAGGAACAAGTCCAGGTGTCCATTTGGACTCTGTAAGGCCTGGTCCACAGCCGTCTGGTAGAACTCTAATGGACTGCTATGAACAAAGACATGCTTCAACCTGGAAGATCTGGACTTTTCTTCTACCAACAGGTTGATTCCTGTTCTGAAGAAGGTCTGATGGACATGAAGAGCAGCCAGAAACTCGTGCACACTCAGATGGATGAAACAGTAGACCTTGTCCTGGTACAGGCCTGGCTCCTCTCTAAAGACCTGTGTGAAGACTCCGGAGTACACTGAGGCGGCTGCAGTGTCCAGCCCACACTCGCTCAGGTCACTCTCGTAGAAGATCAGGTTTCCTTTCTGCAGCTGCTCAAAGGCCAGTTTTCCCAGAGACTGCACCATCTTCCTGGTCTCTGGACTCCAGTGTGGGTCTGCCTCAGATCCTCCTTCATACTTGATGTTCTTGACTTTGGCCTGAACCACCAGGAAGTGGATGTACATCTGAGTCAGGGTCTTGGGCAGCTCTGCTCTCGCTCTGGTTTTCAGCACATGCTCCAGGACTGTGGAGAGGATCCAGCAGAAGACTGGCATGAAGCACATGATGTGGAGGCTTCGGGACGTCTTGATGTGGGAGATGATTGTGTGGGCCTCGTCTCTGAACCTGTTCCTGAAGTACTGCTCCTTCTGTGGGTCGCTGAACCCTCGCACCTCTGTCACCATGGAGACGCACTCAGCAGGGATCTGATTGGCTGCCGCGGGGCGTGTGGTTATCCAGAGGCGAGCGGAGGGAAGCAGGCTCCCCTTGATGAGGTTCACCAGCAGCTCCTCCACTGAGGCGCTCTCTGTGGGCTCCGTCAGGGCCTTGGTTTGGGTGAAGTCCAGAGGAAGTCTGCACTCGTCCAGACCATCAAAGATGAAGAGCACCTGCAGATCTTCAAAGCTGCTCACTCTTCTGTTCCTCTAAAGAAGTGATGGAGCAGCTGCACCAGGCTGAAGCTCCTGTCCTTCAGCACATTGAGTGCTCTGAAAGTGAAGGGAAACAGCAGCTGGACGTCCTGGTGGGCTTTGCCTTCAGCCCAGTCCAGACTGAACTTCTGAGTGAGCAGAGTTTTCCCAATGCCAGCCACTCCCTTTGTCAGCACTGTTCTGACGGGCGCCTCTGTGTCCGCGGGGCCTTTAAACATGTCTTCACATGTGATGGCTGTCTCTGCTCCGCCTGGTTTCTTGGAGGCTGTTTCCATGTGTCTGACCTCATGTTCCTGGTTGACCTCTGAGGCCCCTCCCTCTGTGATGTAGAGCTCTGTGTAGATCTGCTGCAGGAGGGCGGGGCTTCCTGCTTTAGCCACGCCCTCAAACACACACTGACACTTCTGCTGCAGGTCATGCTTCAGTTTACGCTGAAGAACTCCAGAACATCTCCCTGAATGAAGACACAGACAGAGCCTGAGTCTCAGAGAAGATCAAATGACTGAGTGAAATGGACCTACTGCTCCACAGACGCTCAGCCAGCTCCTTCTGCTGCCTCCTCCTCAGGAAGTTCACAGTGATCTTCAGAAAAGCCTCTCCATCCTCATCCTCCACGGGCTCTAAGCATTCTGGGTAATCTGTGCTCAGAACCTTGTGGAGTTTCTTCAGCTCCTTCTGGACAAAAGTGGAGATGTCCTCCTCCAGAAGCTGCACAGACACATTAGAAACAACACGGCAGTGTCAGATCTATGTGAAACAAGTCCATTCATCTGAACATCCCCAAACATCAGTGAAGGACACACCTTAAATATGGAGTCCAGCTGAGTGTGATGTTGCTGAGCTCTGAGCTCTGGAGCCTGCTCCACTCTGTGACAGAGACACAACAAACAACTCAGAATTCAGCTGTTTCTCTCAAACTTTCAGAATCTCATTAAACCACTGTCTGTCATTGTGTTTAAACAAACTGAATCTTACAGATCTGAGGAAAGTTCAGTGGTTCCCACATGGACCGGTCGCTCCTGAGGGACTCACAGTCGGGGCCTGGTTCAGAACTGTCTGGTCTGATGTCAACACTGGGACTAACACAGACAAATACATTTACAATAAACATGAAATATTTATATCAAATGTGATGGATCCTGGTTCATTTGATGACAAACAAGTGAGAGATAATTGTAACTTAATAATATAATTTTTATATTTGTTTTTATCAAACACTTAAAAGTGGATAATAGCCAGAATTTATCTTCCGTCTACAGTCCATTATCTTGATTTTAGTTGCTCATCCTTGTGATTGAAATAACAGCACAGTAATTGTGATTGTCACCAAGCAGTAAAAATGTCAACATTTGCTAAAGATTCCTTTGATTCCTTCAGTAAATCTTTTCTAGATACTTCCCTTTATGTGACAATAATATTCCATATTACACAGAGTCAAAGCTCACCGCTCTGTCCTGAAGTGCATTGGTTTTCCCATAGACCGGTCACTGAGAGACTCACAGCTGGACCAGGTTCAGATGGAGGATGTTTCTGGAGGATCCTGAGACAAAGAAGGAAACACACTTCAGTGAAACACATGGGACTGTCTTGGATCAGACTCAGAAAAGGATCATCTACTCCATCACAGAAACAATATAATCTGATTAAACTAAACCTGCTCTTAAGTCTTGTACGTTTTGATTTTGTGTTTTGTTTTTAGAAGCAGAAGTTTATAGAGACGTTGTTGCACCGGGTTCCCAGAGGAAACAGTCCTCTCACCGCTTCTATTCACTGTTTACACATCAGACTTTAATATAACATAGACGGCTGAAAGAGTGGACTCAGCAGAAATCTGAGGTAAATCTTAAACGACTTATATCTGATCTCAAAAGCCACTTTAAAAAGAGGTCAAAGGTTACTTTACGCTGTATCACTTTGATATAAAGAACAGATTTAGAGTTGACTCTGATATAAAGAACAGAGTTAGAGTTGACTCTGATATAAGAACAGTGGTGGATCTCACCTCTGAGCTTTGGGGTCAGTGGTTTAGAGGTAGAGGCTCCGTCGTCTCTGAACTCTCTCTCTCCATCGTGTGTCCAGCTCTGACTCGCTCTGAGACTGAGGGAAACTAAGAATCAAATAACAGACACTGAAAGGTTAATGCAAACACTTTATGAGTCTATGGTCATTAAGATTAGATCAGGAAGACAGTCTGTGATAAAGATCAACCAGAGCAGTACGGCTAATTAACACAGACAGAAATATCTATTTAATAAAGTCCAGGTTTTCTGAGAAGGTGATTGGCTGTCAGCTCCCACCTCTCCAGGCCCGGGTAGGTTGGATCACAGCTGACCCTTCTCACCCTGGACACGGAAACAAAAAACATTAAGAACAACCAGACTGGTTAAAAAATGAAAGTGCACATTTAGGATCATCAACAGGTAAATCACGTCACTGCCCTGTGAAAAAATCAGAGCTAATTTACATTAACATTTAATTTACATTTAGGTCCTTTAGATTTAGTCAAAATTCAACTAAACAAAATGTCACACAGACTTTCTCAACTATATCAGTTCACCCAAAGAGTGTGATGTGTTTGTGTGAGCTCTCAGTCGTACAGGAGTTTTCCATCATTAAGTTCATGAACGTGTGCATCATGTTATAAATGTAAAACAAGGGTTCAGTGATGGAAATAAAAAGCTGCTCCAGTCTTTCACATTTGTTCCTTTCTTGGATCCAGCTCCTTCTGTTTTGGACGTGTCTTTTCTGTTTTGACAGATCATATTCCTCACTGGGAGCTGCTTCATGGACTTTGTAGCTCCAGAGCCTACAGGACCAGACTCGCCTCAGACTTTGTTCAGTTTGGGCTTTGATCATCGGGTCTCGTCTCCACTAGTCCATTCTCTTCATTTGCTTTTAACACAGTAGCTTTATTTGACCAAGATAATCAGATATTTCATCATTGTTAAAGTCCTCATTATTTACCTTTCATGTACTTTAATATTACATTTATTTGGGAGCTCGTCATCTGGTTGTCTATTTGTTCCAGAGGAAACACTGCACAGTTTTGTCCAGGTTAATGCTGAGATCCTTGATAAAGTTTTCTCCTCAGTGAGGCCCACCACATGTCTTTTAGACCCGGTCCCAACCCCGTTCTTTAAAACATTTTATGGATCTTTTAGAGACGAGCTTTTAAACATGATGAATTGCTCTCTTCAGACGGGGTCTTCCCTGCTGCCTTTAAGGCGGTGGTGAGGCTCTGCTGAAGAAGAGCAATTTGGACTGTAATGATTGTAACAATTTTAGACCGGTATCCAACTTACCATTTTAAGCAAAATCTTAGAAAAACTTGTCTTTATCCAACTTAATGATTTTATTACTGCAGATAACGTCCTTGAGAAATTTCAGTCTGGCTTTAGGGTAAACCACAGCACCGAGACGGCACTTTTAAAGGTTTTAAATGATCTTAGATTAAATTATGACTCACAGAAGACAGTCGACCACACTATTCTTTTAACTCATTTAAAACACATCGGCCTCTCTGGTGCTGTCCACAAATGGTTTACATCCTACCTCACAGACAGGACATTCATGGTAAGTGTGGATACCTGCTCCTCTAAGGTCCATAAAATTACATGTGGTGTGCCCCAGGGTTTGATTTAGGGCCAGTGCTTTTTAACCTGTATATGCTCCCTCTTGGTGATGTCATCAGGAGACATGGAGTCAGCTTTCATAGTTATGCTGATGATACACAGTTGTACATCTCCATGTCTCCTGATGACACCAGGCCAATGGACGCACTTTTTAACTGCATTTTAGATCAAATCCTGGATGGCAGAAAACTTTCTCCAGCTTAACCAGGACAAAACTGAAGTTTTAGTCATCGGTCCTAAGCCCAGAGAGAGAAACTTTACCCAAACTACAGTCATTGTCTTTTAATCCTTCCTCACAGGTGAAGAACCTGGGTGTGATTTTTGACTCTGAGCTGACGTTTATTCCACACATTAAGAATATCACAAAGATAGGTTTATACCATCTAAAGAACATAGCCCCGCCCCATTCTCTCTCAGGCCAACACGGAAACGCTAATGCTTTATCACCAGTCGTATCGACTACTGTAATGCCCTGCTTTCTGGTCTTCCCAAAAAGAGTATCTCAGGTTTACAACTTTTACAAAATTCAGCAGCTCGTGTCCTGACAAAGACCAGGAGGCGGGACCACATTACACCAGTTTAGAGTCGCTGCATTGGCTCCCCGTGTGTTTCAGGATCGATTTTAAAGTTCTTTTAATGGTTTTAAATGTCTTAATGGTCTTGGTCCTTCTTATCTTTCAGAACTGATTTTACCTTATGAACCTTCGCGGTCCCTTCGCTCCTCCGGCAGGCGTCTCCTAGTTATTCCTAAAGTCAACAGAAAGACTCACGGCGAGGCTTCTTTCCAATATTATGGCCCTCGCCTCTGGAACGACCTGAGGAGGAGCTCAGGACCGCAGAGAACGTTCATGTAAAAGTGTAAATACGTTTTCCAAAACTCTGTCAAAGTCTCTGACTCTGTATCTTATATCAACACAATTAATGCTTCATTTTAAACTTCGCTCTTTCCATTTTTCTATACATGTCTGTAATGTTGGTCATTTTGCTCATAAATAACTCATTACATATTATTATACATTTATACCAGGCTAACTGGCGATAGTTGCACATTTGGCAACAGTTAAATCTCCTTCAATATCACTGCAGTTGTTTCCATAGTAACAATAAACAATAGGTTGCGTTCACGTTTTAGGATTCTATTTCAGTTGGAGGGCAGCTGCCAATACAACTCTATGGGAGCAAAACACCACGCAGGTGTCGTGTTTTTTTTACTCATTAATTGTCCGTGAGAGTAAATACTACGCTGACAGAAAAGACAAAGGACAGAGGGATATTGTTCATCCAATTACACAATGGAGATCATTTTTTCATTCAAACTTGGCTGTAGATATTGTTTAAGTGGTGCTAGCCCGCAGTTAGCTTTGCCCGTTAGCCTGTTAGCTTCTTCTTCGTGATTCCATTAGTGTGTATTGGTGACTCCGACCCGGTGGCAGCGAAGTTGCAATTGTGGTTTTCTGGCCAGAGACAATATTGAATTCTTCGCTGCTCAAACGAGAGAGTCCAGGAGGAAAAGTTGTGTATTTATTAACAGCTAATCGCTTGTGGAGCCGGCGAGCTACAGCCACCTAACCCGACACACTTTATTTCAATTCATGTTCTGCCCACGGACATGTATTTACACAGTCTGTGATCATAAACAACGCCCGAGAGCCAGTTTGAATAAAATACACTCAATGCACTTCAAACTGACATGTTATTCATCTAACCGGACTATTACGATGCTGTAGCTATTCTTCTATTAGAACATTTAGCCTGCTTTGAAGCCTCACACACACTGCCTCTGGATACGTTTTCTCATGTTGTTTCTATATTTGTCGTTTAAGCTGAATTCATGAGACTAAACAGGTATCAGTGTTTCCTTCTGTGGTGGAGCTGTGTGTCGTGGTGTTCTTGACTCCACGTCGTGCATTAAAACTGTGTAATCCACAGCTCCTCGTTGTTTAATCCTATTTATTACATGTATGTCAGTGATCGACAGCAAAGGTTTCAAGCCTATATTTCTTTCTTTTTGAGGCGACTGTTGCTTTAAAAATGTGCATGTCCTAAACTCAGTAAATAAAGCTGTTGTGGATAAACTCACTGCCCACAGCATGAGGAAATGGCCTCATTCAAAGCGACCTGTTCCATAATCAACAGTCCAATAATAAAATGAATCATTAACCTTCACCAGCCTCTGAAGGATCAAAGTCCGACATCTTTACTGTAAACACCGCCATAAAACTGCACCAGTTTATTGTTTTATTCAGGTTTATCTGAGGTTAGAGTTCGACACGAGCTCACAATATTACACCAGTAGAAGTCGACGCTAAAACAAACTAATTCATACACAAAGTTACTCAAATTATTGTAAAAAGTAAAACGTAAACTCATTACTGTCTCTGACATATGAGCAAACGATTCTGACCAAACAATGGATTTCCTGCTAATGTGTGGTATTGTCTAAAATAATATGACTCTGTTAGACGTTTAAAATAAATGATTAAAGTATTTTGTGTTCAAAACGCCAAAGTCAAATGAAGGTAACAGACTTTATTTATGTGATTATCTGACTTATATCTCTGACTCACAGTGACCCTGTACACACAAACCCCTGAATCCTGAATGTGGAATTGAAATCAGTGGCAGAACTCACCGGAGCTGATGCCCTCTGGAGCTGGGGGCCCTCTGGAGCTGGGGGCCCTCTGGAGCTGGGCCCTCTGGAGCTGGGGCCTCTGGAGCTGATGCCCTCTGGAGCTGGGCCCTCTGGAGTTGGGGCCTCTGGAGCTGATGCCCTCTGGAGCTGATGCCCTCTGGAGCTGGGCCCTCTGGAGTTGGGGCCTCTGGAGCTGGGGCCTCTGGAGCTGGGGCCCTCTGGAGCTGGGGCCCTATGGAGCTGGGGCCCTCTGGAGCTGGGCCCTATGGAGCTGGGGCCCTCTGGAGCTGGGGCCCTATGGAGCTGGGGCCCTCTAGATTGGTGCGTGTGGCCCTAAAGCCGTGGTCCTGTGTCAGTCAGATCCTCCGTGGCTCCTCTCCGTCCCGTGTGCGACTCTAAAGAAACCTGCCCAACTGTAATGTTTTCATGAACTCTATAAATATAAATGTACCTGACTCCTCCCACCTCTGCCCAAACGCACCAGTAATAATCACTCACTGACTTTTATTACTGCGGAGTCACCTGAGGCGGAGCTGCTCTTTGCTCCTGGTCGGCAGTTACGAAATATCTCTTAATACTATAACTAAATTATATTTCATTGTTTTAGATGTGAATGTAATATAATATGTGCAAATAATAAACCCACTTTGCATGTATTATATATTTAGAGCAATCGCGTCAAGTTCGGTTCATTTACAAGTTTTTAATGACAGATGTTGAAAACCCCTTCTCTCCTCTCAGTTCACATGGGACTGGACAAGTCAAGAGAAATCAGTTTCTACATAAACACAAAGCCGATTTTATTCCACGCAGAGAAACGGTGCAGTGTTGACTTGTTGGTGCAAATGAACATTGGACATTTTACTCAAATCAATCTATTAAACATCAGACTGAAATGAACGGGCTTCGCGCTCGACCGGAAGAGTCGATACAATGAAGAGCCAATCCAAATAAGTGGGCGGGGCGGAATAATGTGAATAAACATCAGAAAAATTGCCAAACCGAAGAAAGCTGGAAACAATCTTTAGAATCATGTTAACTATCCATCCATCCATCCATCCATCTTCTTCCACTTGTCCGTTGCCGGGTCGTGGGGGCAGCTGTTGGAGCTGCACCAGCCCTATGGCTCCTCCTGCAGGTGGTGGGTCCACAGAAGGACGGCCTCATGGTTCTAACCGGGCCTGTTGGTCTCTCATAAGGGGCTTCTGAACCGCTCTTTGTCTGACCCGTCACCTAGGACCTGTTGCCATGGGAGACCCTACCAGAGGCACGAAGCCCCCGACAACAGAGCTCCAGGATCATTCCACCACGTTAAGGTGGCGGTTCCAGGAGGGGATGTTAACTATGTTTGACCCGGCCCCAGGCTGATGGTCAGAATCACCTGGCTGGAGGATTCACCTATTGTACATGTTTTAGTGGTAGGGGAAACCAGAGGAAACCTATGCAGACACGGGGAGAACATGCAAACTCCACAGAAAGGCCCCGTCCAGGTGGGAATCGAACCCGGAACCTTCTTGCTGTGAAGCACGAGCTCTAACCACTGTGCCACTGACTTGTCCACTAAGAACTAGTTAATTCAAAACTAAACAAGATCCAAAATCCCTCTGTATCCCCCTTGTAACTAACATATGTTGCAAAATAAAGTCATACATTTAAACCTGGCTCTGTCCCTGATTTCAAATGACTATCGATACATAAACGGTCATGTTCGACTCCACGTTAAAACTCTTACAGAGTTTTAACACAGATTACAGAGCATTAAAACTCTGTAATCCACGGCTCCTCATTGTTTAATCCTTACTTATTTTATTACATGTCCAATAAGGAAGTGAAACTAGAAACAGTCCTAAATATAATTGTGTTAAGTATGTTTTAGCAAAAATGTGTCTAATGTGTCTTTATGCACTTTAAACAATACCAGTATGGTGTCAGGCACCAAAACAATTATTATCTTCAAAGACCAAGTTTTCATGCTGTTGGTCCATGCATCAAGAACAATTCCTAATTTGTGAACCTGTTCTCAAACAATGGCAATAAAACCTATTCTGATTCTGATTCTGAGTTTTGTTATTAAGTTTCTTTTTAGATACTACTTGTGACAGTTAATAGGAACAACTGGCTCCTCACCCACATGGGAGTGTGACAGCATCACATTCTAGAACCTGAAAACAAGCAATCAGTGACTAACACAGACGGTGTGACATCACCATGACTTTATTCCACAGCTGATATCATTTGCCTGATAACTCTCCGTCTGCCCGCATCCCCTCGCCGCACCGGCCCTCCAGGCAGCCCATGATGCCCGTCCTCCAGCCCCGGTGCGTCGGTGCAGCCCGTGCCCAAAGAAAACCGCCGGCCCGGGATAAGTCCACGGCCAGATAATACACAGACCTGCCTCAGGGTTCCCGCGCAGCTTGGAAAACATGGAAACATAGAAAACCTGGAAGCGGACCGGATGATTTGAAGTTTCAAAGTTTTACTTATTGTTTTTCAAAAGGATGTAACAGGACACATTAGACACATACCTTCTGTGGCACAGGAGTTTCCCATCATAGACAAAGGTTCTCAAGCCATCATCTGTACCAGGGTTTAGCGCTCTCATCTCGAAACACTGAGCTTTCAAAATGTTTTAAAAATATGAAACTCCAAATATTCCGCAGTACAAGCTATAAACAAGGAGCATTTGGGATTTATTGATTGTACCTGTATGTTTTATTAAAATCACATAACTCGACTGTTACAATGGCAATGTTCAATCGAATGGTTCATGTCTGAAAGGTCCGTATTCTGCTGAACTTCCTTTACTTCCTTTGATGCCATTAGCTAAAGACTAGTTCATGAAAGCTTGACTTTCCTTTTCCATTGTTGTGAGGGCTGAGTACCATTACATGATACAAGTAGTGTTGGAAAAAAAAAGTTTAGGTACTACTGGTGTTGGAAAAAAACTGAAAGTAGCGAAAGAAGGAACCAAAAAAAAAGTTATATCTTTAGATCCAAGTTTTGATGCTGTAGGTCCAGGGACTGTAAGTTGTGTTTTCCTCAGATCAGATCTTACACATATTTTCAGAAACTACATGGTCTGATGAAAAAGTGATTAATTCGTGAAAAAAGACAAAAGTGTCAAAACGGAACAAAAATGTGACAAAGATGTGCAGGAAAATCAACAATAACATGAGTTAAACAGGCGGTGCCAGCCCTAGTCACCACTTTTGGAGAGCACAATGAGAGGAAAGAGTTTCTGCTGGTGTTTATTTTGTTTGTGAACGTCAGGACTGAGCGTCTCTTTCCCACAAAGAAAACATCATATTCAAATGTGTCCCAGAGTACGTTAAAGCTCTGCAGAATACGGGCCTCTGGGTGAACCCTGAACCACAGTTTCCCCATCACATCCCTGACATTTACAGCGTTGTGTTGGTATCAGTGTCTTCTGTGTGAGGAAACTCTCCAAAGCTGCGGGAACGGCCTTTATTCTTCAGGACGGTGAACCTGAACAAACCTGATGGTTTACGGCTGCGATGATCATGTCCATCGTGTAAAGGAGCTCCGTCTGATTCTGCGTCCACACACTCACGTTTGTGTCTAACAGCGTCACAGGAAGAAGTGAGGCTTTTGTTTTGTGTATTTGTGAGGAGGTTACCTTTCGCTGCAGGTGGATTGTCATCAGATTTGTGAGTCCCTGAACTGTAGGAAGGTGATGGATCGAGCCAATCGTACGACAGAATGTCTTTCTCTCACACTAAATGGTAAGGAAACGTACGGCAACTTATCGCATTCATTTGAATAATTAAAGTTCTATTTTCACGAGAATAGTTTCTGTCTTAAATTCCCTTTGAACAAATGTCTGCACTGGGTAATGCTCTTGTGAGTCGGCGTGGAGAGATGTTTGACATGTGCTCAGAATATGTCCCGGCTCTTTCCGCTCTGGTTAGGGGCCGTCAACAAATTACTATACGAAACTCGATGGAAACGCGTGTCATTTTTCTTCAATAGTTTTATGGGCATTTGACCCAGTGACCCACTTTACAATATTACACAGCAAATTCAGTAGTGTTGAATTTACAGTGATGATGCTGTTGCGAGTAGAGTGAGGGAAAGCTCCCTGAATACAGTGATAATTTAGCACCAGTAGTTTCTTTTTTTTGTACCGTTAATAAGACGCTAAGAGAGCAGTAATGCTTATCCGTTTCGCGTTGACATCTAACAAGCTTATTTGGAAAACATCTGCCAAATAACATGGTTTAATGAAGCTTTACATGCGTTACATGTGACGTCGGGCGCAGCCATGTTTAAGTGCTCCTTCTCGGGTGAGCTGATTCTGTCCCGAGTTTCCGAGAGTTGGTGCGTTCCAGTTGAAATTTCCAAGTCGCAGCTTGGAAATTCCGACTTCCGAGATCAAGTGGAACGCACCATTAGTTAGCATTAGCATGCTCCCGCTAGCTTTAGCATGCTCTTGGTAACCGCAACATTTTGCGCAGCGATTAAAAATACATTTGCGGAGGTTAAAACTAACTCAGCGATTAAATTCTCAAGGTTCTTCCCGTTACAATGATATACAGCATGTCCATTCACTCAGATTTAGTTGGTGAAGGTTGTGTTCACCAACTAAAGCAGATGCAGATGAGGCTCGGTTCATTTCAATAGAGTTCGGGAAATTCCACAGTTACCATGGAGATCGGCCATCTTTGCAGCTGTTAGCATAAATTTCCATTGACTAACATTGGCTAAAAACAGTATAAAAAGTGGAGAAAGAAGCCGTGGAACAACTGCGTTAGTTGCTGAGTCACTGCTGGTAAATACATCTAATTTACGTGCGTGGGGCGGTAGCAGTGAAAGCAGACGACGGTAAAGCTAAAGCAGGGGCTATTTATATTTTAGGGCTGGTGCCATCTAGTGGCAAGTCCAGCCTGCTACACTCATCCCCCCCAAATTTAATCGGCGTCCCGACGATTACACATTTACACAAATGCATACATCACACGCACACAAAGACATTTAAAAAGACATGGGCCCTCGCACCGTGCCACAGCCACTGCCAACAAAAGTTTAGACAGGACTGTGTGACGGCACAATTCTAAAAAAATGAAACGCAACGAGACAGCTACTACAGCCGCTCATGCAACCTCGTCCAATGTCCGTAGCAACACGAACGAGGGGCCTTAACGGCACATTACACAATTGGAGAACACGAACAACGAGTAGACTAAATCTGGTTACTTACATGACTACATATCCGATGCAGTAACAACAGCTGCGCGTGAGCACTGGCGATGAACGAGGAAACACGGGTACGGCTCATACAGCGGCCCTTACATCTCATACCATCTACTGCTGTCAGGGCAGTATGAGCCACCCTCAGAAGGCCAAAATAGTGTACCGTCAACACGAACAAACTGGTTTGGTTACACCTTTGCAACCTCCTCATCGTTCCACCCCGTGTACAGGCTAGATGAGGTGCCCTGAGAGCGACCAGTTGACAGACACAATCACTTGAAACTTACTTGGGCCCTAGCTGTACCGAGGCTCTTCCTCACTGACAACTTTTATGTAACAATGGGGGCGCCGACACGCGAACAGTAAACGAGGAATCCTTCATCTCACTTTACGTACCATTGCCTGGGGTGTAAGCCACCACTGGAGGCCGCCAGGGCACAGCACCTGCCGCGGGCACCAAGCTGCTGTGTCCTCACGGCCACCGCCCCATGGCTCCCTAACAATTGTCCTTGAACCACAGCTGCCTCGCCTTTGAACAGAACACAATTTGAGTTAACACATTGCCACAGCTAATCAAGATATCACTAATGGTAGCATCAGCAGGTTGTTTGTAGCTTGAACAGATTCAAAGTGTGGTTTTAGAACAAAACAAAACTGTCAACATAATTATGTCCATGAATAACAAATACATCAAATAAAAAGTAAGTCACAGAAAACCACATGCAAATATACACACTTTGAAATAACACAAATGAACATAAAAGGTTGGACAGTGCATTTGCTAAACCAGCACTGAAGAACAGAGCCACTTACTAGGCAGCTACCTTTGCTTGCATCAGCAGAGATACAAAAGTTGTAGTATTTTTACATGGAACAGCCTCTATTTTAAATCAATTATTCTGCCGACATGCGCCAAATGTGGCATGACGAGTGGTTAGGGTGTTTAGAAACTAAACATAATATACTTGAATAACAAATACCAACAACGCCAGCTTGAATTAACAAGCACTAAAGGACACACAGGTTCGTAATTGAATAAGAGGCATAGACAGTTCCATTACAAAAAATATAAGGTTTCATTTATTTACTTTGTGTTAAGCTCAATAAGTTATTTGGGTTTCATTTCTTTGTACCAAGTACCATAAAAACAAGTTTACGTTTCAGTCCCTTCTCACGTCGGTGGTGACCAGCGTGGGCACAATTGTTCATTTACTTTTATCAGAGTATCCCAATGGATTTATCACAGTGGAGGGAAATAACTCAGATGACATGGGTACAGAGGTAAAAGGCGAGAAGGCGAGACAGCCATGGTGTTGCGTGGAGACCTATTTAAAAAAGGAAACGTTAGGCTACGTAATCACTTACTCTTGCGTGAACCAAAACAAACACGTACCTCCTCCAAGCGCAGAGGCACGCGCTGTCAGGACCCAAACCACACGGAGGACAAAAGCCAGGCCATCGGCCACCATAGCCAGCCTCTGAACATCGCGGCGCAGGCATTGAATTATATAGATGGAAGAGGCATGCTGTCCCAGCTCCTATCTCTTTACATAGTGGTGCTCAGTGGCGCATGAAACCAGTTTCGTCCGCCATAACGGCCCATAGTACCCGTATGACGCGTCACCTGTATCTATGCTCCGTACGGCCCAAGTGGGTAAAAGCAGCGGGAGCGCGCACAGCTGCCGACGAAGCCTCAGAGCGGAGCGGACGCCATTACGCTGTAAGTTAAATCTCTTGATATAATCGTACTTTAAATACAAAATTAATTTTTAAGGCCATTTGAGGCGATTAAGTTACTATGTTAAGATGATCTGTGGGGTCAGTTTGTCAGTGCAAGGCTTAATAAGCTAGATGCCCCGCTCTTTTACAACAACCGTAACTTACAGCGGCCCTTCGAACGTACGTCGCCGCGCTAATGTACTCTCGCTCGGCCACTTTTCTGAGAAGTTTCGTAAGTGCTGGCCGTCTTCATATTGCAATAGAAATGATAAAAATCGACTTTTTACTTCACTGTATTTGCTAGTATAACCTCACCACTAGAATTGTTTGGCTGAAATACAAAGGAGCACTACAAAAGTGTTCTATATTGCATTATCATTAGTATAATTTGAAGTAAATGCTGTACCAGTACAGCATTTATCTGTACTGGATCCAGGGCAGATGCAGAAATCATGTTTGTTGTTTCAATATAGGTTTTATTGGTACTGTACCTACGTTATCTGAAAAGAAAGGTATAAACATCACCACTGAAGTAACTTAAATGATTACCATTTTTTTATTATCGAACCAAAAAGCTATTTTCAAAGCCGTGCAGCCTAATCAGAAAAACGATCACGTCTTCATTAGTTTAAATTGTTGTTGTTCATGTTAGCTAATAGGCCTACTTTTTAACATTAAAACACGCTTGCCATGTGTAGGTTCGCAATACATTTTAGTACTGAGTAAAGAAAAAACTTACTTTAGGTGCCTGTTAGCGTTTATCCTAGTCCAGTCCCGTTCATTACCGTATTGTTGTCTGTTTGGCTCTCAGACCGCTTAACGGGGAAGACCTCTGCTCGTTCATGAGTCTTCACGCACACGCTCGCGCACGTCCACAGCACTGGTGACGTCACGTCATTGGAATACTTTTTAAAAATTGTTTTTGATGCTTTACAATTTTTTTACGAAGAAAAAAAGTCCATGTCCTAAAAATAGTAATTTTAAATAAATATATTTGCCTTAGTCTGAAACTCCAGATGCCCCGTGGACCATTTTACAGGCTGCTCCTTTTACATTGTTGTCTATGGCGAAAAAGGCTGTTGAGCCGTAGGGTGCAATATCACGGCCTGCCACTATCACAACTCATTTCAGAGCAAAGGGGGCGGACCCCCCACTGGGCGCAGGCCGGAGCTAAAAGTGATACATTCGCCTGATCACAAACTATTTAAAGACACGGTAGTTACAATAAGAGAATACTGTTTACCTGTGAGCCGCCCGCAGCTAACGCTCCGTGACTACCCGGAAGAGTGACGGTAGGCGGCGTGCGTGGGGGCGGTAGCAGTGAAAGCAGACGACGGTAAAGCTAAAGCAGGGGCTATTTATATTTTAGGGCTGGTGCCATCTAGTGGCAAGTCCAGCCTGCTACACAAGCTTAGTGGAAACACTTTAGGCCTACATAACTGCTGATAGACACTAAATACACGTTACACCTGTGTGTGTACACTTAAATCCTGGTAATCGAGCCGAGGTGTTGAGAGTTAAAATGTTTGTGAAATGTCTACAGGAAAAACAATGGATGTGGACCGATGGGTCTGTTTGGGACTATTCAAATTGGCTTAAAGGTCAGCCGTCCAACCATGATGGGAATGAGCACGTCGCTATGATCAATTGGCTAGGTAACAGTTCACAAAAATCTGTTCAAAATAAAAATAGGAAAAAAAGTATCCTCCAATGAAGAAGTTACATGCACCATAATGTTTGTTGCCCAATAGCAGATCATTTGTAAAGTTCTTCACAAGACTCAAACTTTAATGATTCCTTCTCTCTTTCTGCCTTCACCCAATCCAGAACCGCTTTGGAATGATTCCACGGAGAACTCGACTATGGCCTACATCTGTGCCAAAGACCCACCTCCGAAACCCAAGGTGACTCTGGGCACGTCCTGTACGAATGTACTCCCCACATGTAGTGAACACATTGACTCTGTGTGTGACACTCATTTGTGGAGTCGACCCGGCTGCATCTGACCCACTGCTGTAGCTCTGGCTTCTATCTGATGAATAAAACTTTTGTTCTCAGCAACAACCTGGGCGTCTGGCTTCTTTTATATAATGCATATCATGAATCACTCGTGAACTGACACGAGTGATTCATTTGTTACGGACTTTTACTGAACAGGTATTAACCCAGGAGGAATTAGTCATTATTTACCCAGCACAAAAAGGCTGCACAGGTTTAATGTAACCGACGCTGTCAAGTGTCAGGCGGTTAGAGCCCCCCCCCCCCCCACATTAGCAGTGTGGATTATGGATAAAGTTTGTTTTAACCAAATAGTGCAGCAGATAAAACTTTCACTTGATGAAACAACCATGAAATCTGGTATAATTCTTCTCCATAAGCCAGTTTTGAAAATGACTGGGCGTCCACTCAAAATTTCAACTTTTGTCATATGTTTCACGTGTCTCCGATCATTTGTTTATGCATTTGCTTTGGCTTTACAGACATGAGTTGAAGTCAATCAAAGGTGAAAGGATTTGTGTTTAATATTTCATAGAGCACACTTAAACAAGATGGAGTCCAATATGGCCCCACAAAAATTAAAAAAGTCATACCCCAGAAGACTTGCTGCTGTTATTGCAGCAAAAGAGGATTCCACAAAGTATTAAGTCATGCTGTATGAATACTTATGCACGCCCCACTTTTCACTTTTCTATTTTTAAATAGAAAAGTGTTATTAAAAATAACAGAATCATGTATCATTTTGCTGTCAATTCACAGTTGTCTGTTACTTGTGTGTGAACTTTCAGTAAAAATTCAAAATCAAATCTTTACGTTAGGGTTGTAAACATGACAAAATGTGCAAAAGTTCAAGGTGTATTAGTACTTTCGCAAGGCACTGTATATACACACAGTGGGTTCAGGAGGTTTGACGGCCCTACTCCAATATTGAAGTCTGATGCTGAAAATGTTAATTTTTATTTCTCATATTGTTAAAAACCTAGAGGCTGCTTCTTTCTCTATCTTGACATGGACAATGAACTGACTTAACCACAGACCTAAACTTTTATTATGAAGGTTCAAAATCAGCAAACGGAAGGGTCTGCAGCTGTAGGGTCTGAATGTTTGTGTGAATTTAAGGTTTTCATTTGTCAAATGATATCCTTTAAATGTTGAATACATGTGTTAATTCTGATGCTGAATGTGTTATGGGCTGCTCCACTCTCCGCTGGACACAAGCTGCTGTCGGCCTCGTGCTCAGTCTGTCGGTTTCTGGCGCCCTCTCGTGGCCGGACGGTAACTTCACACCTCAGGCTGCAACTGCAAAGACAAATCATTTTATTATCAAGGAAAATAAACTCTTCTTTGTGTTTCCTGCTGTGCCGTTTTGCTGAAATCCTAGAGTTCGTTCATTTATTTAAAACTGCATTAAAAAGATCCGGTTGAAGGATGTGATTTGGTCATAAACGTGTCATGGCCGAACCATCGTCACGGACTGAACAACAGCAGCGGGAAACTCCGAGAGGGAAACCGCGGCTCGTCTTTCAGCTCCAGAGGAACATCCCGGACTGAGTCAACCCGTGTGGCCGATATTTAAGCCTCGTTTTCCCGCACGGCTCTGGAGAGACCTCGGTAAGTTTATGGCAGAGGCACATTTTGCTCCATCGGAAAATGTCATGTTTTTCAAAGCCACAACTACTTTTCTTTGCTGTTGTCCCGTTTTAGTTTGGGCTTAGCTTGATTTAAACCAGTCTTTAACGAGTGTAATAATAATAATTGTGACCTAATTTTCGTTTCCAGTTTGTTTGGAGAAGAAGAGGACGATACTCAGTAGAAAAATGGTAAGATTAGTTAAAACGGTTTGGCTAACTTTTTACAGCAACGTTAGCCGCGGGAAAAGCGCCATATTAATTAACTCCAGTCACTTAACTTATGCTTAACTTATGTCAAACTCTAAAGGAAAAAGCTACTGATCAACTATCGTAACTTTCTCAGTCTTTCTATCAGATGGAGAACAGGGATATTAGTTCAACCACAGGGTTTATACTGCACAAAACACAGACACAGTTAAAACACGGTTGATTAGCAACTGTGCTAATCTGGTCTCACATAATGACCGATGGAAAGTCGTCAAACTACTGAAAAATATCTCGTTAGAGTCTGAAATTTTAGAGCGTGTGGTAGTTTTGTGGCAAAAACAGTAATTAGGTTTAACTAAGAGATAATGAATTTTAGTAACAGATATATTACAGGCTCTGTTAGGGTTGCCAACTTGAGAACAGAAAATAAGGGACACTTTTGGGCGACCAGGGTGAGGGGGCGACAACGACAATAGACGACTTTAGAGCTTGTGATTTGTAAGATAATGTTTTCATTTGCTGTAACCAGGTTTTTAACATATATACAAACAATGTTGGATCTTTTATTTATTTATGTTATATATTATATATTTTACGGGTTAAGCACTTTCTTTCTATAAGGTTAGGTATTGTATGCTTATTAGCAGTGGTTAAATGGACTTTGGGAGGTGGTGAGACTAATCTAGACGACTCAGAACGATATTTGACAGGATGTGTGTAGATTACATGTAACAGAAGGTGTTTTATATTACTTTTTATTTATTTATTTTAGAAATAAGTTTTAAACCATTTACAGAATAACTCTTCTTTATATGTGTGTGTGTTTGAAATACTCTTAGAAAGTTACCGCAACAGCCAGTCCTCCCCAGGAACATTTTGATTAATCAGATAGAATTTTGTGCAATCTGGTGTATTTTAGGCAACATCTGCTGTTTAAATTAGCCTTATACCAGTGCGGCTGGTGATGTAAACTCTAGGTGGGCTGTTACACAAGGTGTTCATGTTTTTTTTATTTTTACTATCAGATCTACTAAACGCATTTGCCACCACTTGTCAGACTAAAAAGAAGCATGTAACCACATATCAGCAAATACCCACGGAACAAGCATTACAAACAAGGCTAATACGGGACAGTTGGCAACCCTAGGCTCTGTCCATTGGTTTTATGAGGTGAAGAGCGCACCCTCCGCCATATTGGATAATGTTTCTAATGTAAAAAGAAAGAAAACCTGAATTGAAATCACAAACTACAACCTGCTCAGGTTTGACACTTTGCTGTTAGAGAGAGACAACAGGAATTACTACAAGTTTGTTTATTGCTTATTTATTAAAAGGATCCCATTAGCGCAGTCATGCTGTCGCTATTCTTCCTGGGGTCCCACTAAATCCATTCACAAAATATAAAACAGTATTTAAATTCATACAAAATGTGTATCAATACATTTGTACAGCCAATTAAAACATATAAAGCTGTGTATAAGAACAGTACATATTTGCATTAAAAAATAGGATTATCGCCTAACACATTAATTGCTAAATTCATTACAAATTTGTTTCTAAGAGTTTTTCAGTAAAAATTAAAATCTCTTCTTGTCCTCCACTAGTGTTAAACTCTCTGGAAGTCCATTCCATGCATGTATAGCTCTACTGTATATGTAAAGGTCTTCATTATGCTATTCGATCTTACTATTGGCAAGAGAAATGTTCTGGCCATTGCATGTCTGGTTTTATACTTGTGTACTCTCGTAGCTAAACAGGAGATTTTCATAAGTAATCCTTGGACATCTTTTTTTTTAGATTTATTTATTTGAAAAGGGAAAGTGCACATTAATCAACATTTTACAATGTAAATATGCCCGAGTTAGCAGAAGAAGCTAATTTTCATCGGTAGACCCTTTGGCAGATGTCAAAGCCAGCCTAAAAAAACAGGATTAAAATCACACAGCAATTTACAAAATACAATATAGTTACATACATTGTACATCAAATGAGCCAAGTATACATTTTCATATAACTAGTGCTCACAAGTCTGTGTCTCCATGAGCCACTTTTGGCATTCTTTTAAATGAATTAAATGAGGAAGACTCGCGAATTGATTCAGGCACTGTGTTCCACTGTTGGGAGGCTTTATAAGAAAACACGGCCTGACCAAATGCAGTTTTTCTGAGGGGGAGGACGCAGTCTTCCCTCACTGCCCTCGAGTTACTCTGGCTGCACTCGATCTGAAGTTTACAAACTCGCTCAGTGAAGGGGGAGCAGAGCCAGTTTTAATTCTATACATTAAACAGATGTTTTTGAATTTTATAAGATTGTCCCAACTTAGTAACTTATATTTCTGTAAAATCTGACAATGGTGATATCTGTAGGTTTTAAGCGCTTGTTTATATAATGATTTCATGGGATTGATTGTTGTGGCATGTGTGTTTAACCAACTTATGATACAATATGTGACATGTGAGAGAATCATGGAAAAGAAGTATATTTTGGCAGCTTGATTTGACAAACAGTCTCTAATGAACCTAAAATTTGATAAACAGAATTTGATCTTATTGCTAGTGTTTTGGATGTGTGTTTTGAAGCTGAGGTTTGAATCAATGTATAATCCTAGGTATTTGAATTCTGAGACTGCTTGTATTTATTGAAATATCTGGTATAATGTTTATGGTGTTTTTGGTGTTTTTTGAAAAGAACATACAAACAGTTTTGGATAGATTAAGTTGAAGGCAGGATTTTTCGAGCCAGGATGTGACCGACGCCATGGCCTCTGTTAGCTTTGAAGCAACCTCCTCTGCTGTTTTGCCATGTGCAAAGATGACTGTATCATCTGCATACATAAGGGTGTTACAGGTCTTGGATACTGATGGTAAATCATTAATGTACATGCTAAAAAGAATAGGGCCAATTATTGAGCCTTGAGGCACTCCGGTGGATAATTGTAATGGATGGGAATTATGATTGTTGATTTGTACGACTTGTGCGAGCTGAAAGGTATGATTTAATAAGATTGATATAGATCTTGCCGACATAATACTTTTCATAGAGGATAATAAAGAGTATAAGAGTCTATTTTTCACTAACAACCATTTAATTTACTAAGCATTACTTTTGTGCTCGTCATGTAGTCAAGGCAAGGCAAGTTTATTTGTAGAGCACAATTCATACACGAGGCAATTCAAAGTGCTTCACAGTTGCAGAAAAATTACAAGAAAACAGTTAAAATCAATCAATAAAACAACAACACAAAGTTAATCAATTACAGTAAAAGGCAAGAGTGCAGATAAAATACTTTAAGTTTTCATATGCACGGGTAAAAAGAGCTGTTTTCAGCCTGGATTTGAACATTGTCAGAGTTGAGGCCTGTCTCACATCCTCATGAAGACTGTTCCAGATTTTAGCTGCATGAAACTGAAACGCAGCCTCACCGTGTTTATTATTGACTCTGGGAACCACCAGGAGACCCCTCCCTGAAGTTCTCAGGGCCCGAGATGGTTCATACGGCTCTAACATGTCAGAGATGTACTTTGGTGCTAAACCATGAAAAGACTTGTACACAAGCAGAGCTGTTTTAAATTCTATTCTCTGAGTGACAGGAAGCCAGTGCAGAGACCAGAGCACTGGACTAATGTGGTCGTATTTCCTGGTTTTTGTCAGGACTCGAGCAGCAGCGTTCTGGATGTTCTGCAGCTCTAACAGCTCGTTTAGAAAGGCCAGTGAGCAGCCGTTACAGTAGTCTAACCTGCTAGAGACAAATGCATGGATGAGTCTCTCTAAGTCTGGTTTTGACACTATTCCTCTGATCTTAGCAATGTTCTTCAGATGGTAAAAAGCTGATGATGTTATTGCTTTGATGTGGCTGTTTAAGTTCAGGTCTGAGTCCATGATTACTCCTAGATTTCTAACCTGATTTTTTGGTTTTAGAGCGAGAGACTCAAGGTGACTGATAACACTTTGTCTTTGTGTCTGTGGGCCAAAGACAATGATCTCAGTTTTGTCTGAATTTAGTTGGAGAAAGTTGTTTTGCATCCACAAACTGATCTGTTCGATGCAGTGGCAGAGTGTATCTACAGGCCCATGTTCACCTGCCGTCAGTGACACGTAGATCTGAGTGTCATCTGCGTAGTTGTGGTACGACACATTGTTGCTGTTTATTAGCTGACCCAATGGAAGCATGTACAGGTTGAATAAGAGGGGTCCCAAGATTGATCCCTGGGGGACTCCACAGGTCATGGAAATTTTGTCTGAGACACAGTTGCCAATTTCGACAAAGTACGTCCTATCCTCGAGATATGACTTGAACCAGTTTAGAGCAGTACCAGAGATTCCCACCCAGTTTTCTAACCTGTGAAGTAAGATCCCGTGGTCCACTGTGTCAAAGGCAGCGCTCAGGTCCAGCAGAACTAAAACTGAGACCTTACCTGCATTGGTGTTCATACGGATATCATTTGTCACCTTGATCAGAGCTGTCTCAGTGCTGTGGTGGGGCCTAAATCCTGACTGGAAAGTATCAAACACATTGTTAGATAGGAGAAAGTAAGTGAGCTGTTGATATATTACTTTCTCTAGGACTTTTCCTAAAAACGGTAGGTTTGATATGGGCCGGTAGTTGTTCAGTACCTTGGGATCAAGGCTGCTCTTCTTTAGAAGAGGCTTAATGACCGCGGTTTTCAAGGCCTTTGGAAATGCTCCAGTCTCAAATGAGATGTTAACTAACTGAACAAGTTGTGGTAACAAGCTGGTCAGCACAGACTTCAGAAATCTAGTGGGTAATTCATCAAGGCAGCATGTACATGAACTCAGACCGGAGATAACCTCTTCGATTGTTTTGTCAGTAACAGGAGTGAAATGTGTCAGCTCAAGGTGTCTAGCTGGTGGCAGGGTTGGTATTTGTGTTGTGGAAATTATGGCATTTTTTATGCCTTGGACTTTATCATAAAAAAATATTGCAAACTCATTGCACTTAGATGTAGAGATTAGTTCTAAGGGCAGTGAAACTGGAGGTTAGTTAATCTGTTTACTGTGGAAAACAGAACACGAGGATTGTTTCTGCAGTTTGCGATGATTTTAGAGAAGTATTTCTCCCTTTCTCCACGCAAAATCTGGTTGAACTCACAAAGCACTTCTTTGTATATCTCACAATGAACCTGGAGCTTTGACTTGCGCCATTTCCTTTCGGCTTTTCGGCACTCCCTTTTCTGTGCCCTGACCGAATCTTCACTTCTCCAAGGTGCCTTTTGTCTATTGTTAACCATTTTTACCTTGACAGGAGCAATAGTATCCAAAACATTTAAGACGCTTGATGTATAAGAGTCCAACAGATTATCAACATTTGAACATGGAGGATTTTCAAATCTGATCATTTCCATAAACTGTGTCCTTGTTGTATCATTTATGTGTCTTCTTTGAATAACTCCGCCCAACCACTGGTTTTGGTGTAACAGACAAGTCAAAAAAGACACAAAATGATCAGATAAAGCAACATCAACAACATTCACATTTGATATATTAAAGGTATAGAGGAGGATGTTCTTTTTCCGGGTGGATCATCAAGACTATTGGTCCTTCTAATTGTCAATCATTCTGGTGATATGTTTACGTAAGGACGTTGTACGTGCTCGTCCCTGGGTAGTTTTCATTTTTGCGCATGCGCACTTTGAGGTGTATAATGTTGAGCTACGCCTTCAGCTAGTCACTGTAGCTCGCAGTTCTCACCAGGTGCTTTGAAAAATGGCAGAGAGTCGCAAGAGAAAAAGTGTCTTCGAAGTTTATGAGAAGAAGAGAAAGGCTTCAGAAGAAAGAAACAAGACCAGAGTGTTTTTGGGAGATTCTTTCACACGATGGCGTGCGCTGAAAGCACAGGTTGGGCTTCCCACTGACGCTTCAGTCGCAAAGTTTCTACTCGACAGGTAAAGTTGGCATTCTATTTGGAGAAATCCATTTCAAATCACTTGTAGTAAAAGTTATCTACGTCTATATTGTGACTTTCCCGGGTAGATTAGTTTATTTTGTAAAATGCATCGTCAGTAGTTATAAGATGGCCACAGGTCTGCTAACATGTCCTAATCTTCACCGCAGCCCCCAAACAAAGGCATGTCAAGATTTGTAAATGTACTAGTAGGCATTTTTGCGGTGAAACTTCTTGTACATAAAAATGGGTGAGATGATCTCTATCTGAGTGACAGTCTTTATCATTGCGTACCCGCCGCCCTCCCCCCTCATGGCTCGGAGCCTTTGCTAACAAACAAACAGAGAGAGTAGCAGCTCGTTTAGAACAACCGCTCCTGCATCGATTTACTAAATAATGTAGTTTAAAAGAGGGTGAATCACTAACTGGAAACGGACTCGGAACAGGATCGTTGCGGTATGCTTTTGATTATGATTTGAGAATAATCGACCGAGTAGTTATTAGCAGAGAAGTTTATCATAACGAGGCTATGATTAGCGACGCCTTGGCACAAGTCACGCGCTGCGCAGACACGGGAAAAATCTCCATTTGTCTAAAGTAGCCTTATGACAAATGGTAAAAGACATTACACTGAAATGATGTAAAACCTTGTGTGTTCATTTTGGATATGGTCACCATAGTATAAATTAGACAAATGCAACAAGCTACTTTGCTCTTGAAGTCTCTCAATCGATCAGAACAAGTAAATAAAACATGGAAGGGCATTTGATATTTGTATTGCATGACTGTTTTTGAGTTAGCTGCTAGCTAAATTTGGATGCCCTTCCATACAATCTACTGCGATGCATATCTGTGCACTAAAATATAAAACATGTTTTATGCTTGTACTTTGTTAGAACAAACAACTAACGTGTATAATTCTATATTTGTTACAGCTATGATAAATTACATCTACTCCACTGACACACACTCAATGGGCCAGCCTCCAGCTGTGTCCACAATTCAGGAGTCACTGTCTGATCGGTGAGTTATTGTCATATTTATCATCAAGATACATATTTCTTAGTAGAAATTATTCCTTGTTTTTGTGGCTGTAACAACAAGGATTAGCAACATAATCTATATTCTATATGTGTGTAATTTACAGAGAAGCTGATTTCTCTGTGAAGGGAGTTGAGAAACTGGCCAGCAGTAGTAGCAGTGAGGAAGAAAGAAGAACTTCCACAAGAGGAAGCAGGGTAATTATAATTCAACATCTCTGTGCAGATAGCAGTTATTTAGAAATATATTTATTTTTGCTTTATATTTTGTAATTTACTGAATATTTTTTCTAGGGCCTCAACTAGTGTAAATATAGTTGACATTGATGAAGATGCCTTCAACAATCTTCACAATTCAATGCAAGTATTACTGTTTTAGGGATTTATTTGGGATGGTACTGAAGGGGGCACTAAAATTACTTTATTCAGAAGGATTGACTGGGATGACGACACATGGGATGAAACTTGGACTCCGGATACAGAGACACAATCACAGTCATCCTCAGAAGAAGATGAGACCGAGGAGGTAGATTTCTATGAAGAAGATGAGACCAAAGAAACCCCCGCTGATGTGGATGAAGAAGAAGACCTGGGTCCTCATATTTGCATAAGGTATTATTATTATAATCATTTTGTAATGGAAAATATGTTGATGCTTGAAAGTTTTTTTTTTTTCATAATACTATTTTCTTTGGGGTAAACCTTATTGTTGCATTTCCAAAAGAACGTCTTCCTGCAATAAATCTCTGAAAGCAATAAAGATGAAAAAAACGCGCAACTGCTACTAGAGCTATCACCTGTATGTAAAACCCTTTGTAGGTGTTAGAAAGGTCTGTCTGACATTCCGGGCGGTGTCTCCAACACATGGAAATGTGATGTCTCTGTCTCCAGCATCCTATTGAATTGTAATAGCTCTGTATTGTTTAGGTCATCCCATGCTGAACCATTGGAATGTGTGGAAAGCTGCCAGACTAATGTTAATTAGCACCGGAGTGACTGGCAGAAGCTTTGTTCTTTGGGTGATGTGTGAGACATCTTTTTCTTTACATTTGCAGGTCTGGTGTTGCTCTCCCAAATGGACTGTCGTTAGAGGATTATCCTGTGATTGGCCTTGATCAGACTGTGCACGATGACCCGGAAGATAATGAAGATGAAAGCCAGGAAGTGGCCACACCACCAGACGCACCGATGGTCCTCACAGAGGAAGACCTAATCGGCCGGCCCGCATCCATAGTCTATCATGACATTATTAAGCAGTTGCTGGACTTCCTTATTCTTCCAATTGAAAAATGCACAGTGAAGAATTCCATCACAAAGGCACCCTGTAATGCAGCTAAGCCATTTGAGGTTTCTGTAAAATCAAGGTGCTCTGCAGTCATTGCGGAATGGGTGAGTATCACATGTTTACATTTGAAGCTCACAATCATTTCAATAGTGGCATTTTCGTCAGTGGCTCTCAACACTTGCACTCTTACAGATATGTCCAAATGGACATGAGAAGGACTGTGCACTGCTTCTGAGTTGGAACAGAGACATTTGCACTCATTTTTGGTACAGCTGTAAGGAAGCAGAGACCTTTTGAAGCTTTCAATGTAAGTTTTTATCTACTGTATATATTTCTACACAATTAGAGTATACTAATGTGTAAAGGGTGTTTGTCAAATGTTTTTTTATAGTACGCATGATTTACTGACTGAAAATGTGATTACAGGATCTTTGGACAGGAGTTCTGCATCATGTGACTGGCAAACATGAATGGTACTTTGGGGCTTGTCGACATGGTCCTTTGGAGGAAGACAGGAATAAAGAATGGATTCCAAGATGAAGATGTGGCGGCTGTACACCATCAAGAACCCAAAAACCTACAAGTACATTCCAGATCTACAGAGTGTCATTCTCCATTCAAGACTGTTGGCTCCTAGGGGGATGGCAGGAAAGCAGCCTCTTGCACTTGATGATCCACGAAGGCTGGGGCTGTTGTCGGGTGGCCCTGCCCAACAGTACAAGAATTGAAGGAAAAGAAAGCCCGCCGAGGGCTAGGTGAGTTGTATTCGAGTCAAGTGCCTTATTTTGTTGAATTAAACCCTCTATAGTGTATGCTGCTGTTACATAGGATTGTTCTTTTTTTTATACCTAAAACGTCCTGATATGTAAACCTATGTTTTGTTTTTGTTTTTTAAAGGTCAACCATCTCACACATGACCTGTAGATGTTGTGCTTGAAAAGAGTGACTTTGGAGCTTTAGTTACATATGAAGGGGGCCATACGTGTGCTTAATTTCCCCTGTACATAATGTGCAAATCATTTTTCTGGTGAATGTATGTCATGTATTTTACAATGGTATACAAGTTTAAACTTTTGAGCAAATAAAACAATGTGCAAAATAATTATGGTTTTATATTTGTACATGTAAGTTCTAAACCGTTATCACATACAGTTGTGCTCACAGGTTTATGATAAAGAATGGGCCGGTTTACCATTAGATTATACAGAAACTTCTCCACAATGACCACAAAAGACCAAGCTGTCATTGATGCTAAAGGGGAAATACACATTAGGAACAGGGGTGTGTAAACTTTTGATCAGGGTCATTTTGGTATGTTCTGATTTTAAAGAGCAAACACTGATTCACCATAAGTGGCTTCACACAACCACAACCTTTGTTTTCATATTCTTGGAAAATAGTAAAACCATGCCAGGGTATGTAAACTTTGGAGCACAACTGTACAAGCCTACATAAACTTGTCCTTTGTGAACTTTCTAAAGCCACTTAAAATATTTTATAGAGGTATGGGAAACTCAATGGAAGTACATGGGGGAAAAAAGATAAGCTTTGTAAGACACTTTATTATCAACATATCAAATAATAGTAAATGTAATAACATTTTAGCGTAAAATACACATGTATTGATCCAGCTTATGTGAGGGTGCAAGTTTAGCTGCTGAGGCATCTTAGAATAAAGCACAATAAAGAATTACTGCGAGTACACAATAGGTTTACACTCTGGCCGGAATAAAGCCTACGTAATTGCCATTAGGATCCGGGAAACGATCTCTAATTTCCACACACAACATGACGCTATAACAATTCTAACTCCAGGTCCCAGAACACCATATTGCCAGACAATAAAGTTCCTATATGCAGCATAGCGGAACTGTCTGCGACTTTCTCCTGACTCCTGGATGTCCACTTCTGCCCTAAGGTCATTCCAGATTCGCCTGCCCAGTCTAAGCACACCTTCCTCCAAGATGTACAGCTCCATGTGTGGCAACAGTGATGTGCAGTTTTGTGGTTGTTGTTGGCATATTTCTGCAGTTTCTACAGACACACCAGTTGGGTGCCTGTGGATTAGGAGGTCCTGGTGGAGGGGGATCAGGGGTGAGACTCGGTTCACGACTGAGGCATCTTTGTAGAAGTTGACACTCCTCTAATGTCAGTCTCTTTATCCTAGCCTGTTAAAACAAAATCACAAATGTTCTTTTTAGCCCTTTGACACATACAGCTTTCAACTAAACCATTGAACAGGCAAACTGTGTAAACTTTTTCTAATAAAAGGGAAAAGTACAGTACATTCACTCCAGTTTTGAGTGTGTTCACTGTCTGCCTCGCAATGTAGGAGGGAGCATTACAATAACAAAGGAAAGATCACTGTCTGACACCCTGGACCAGTAATGTTACAATAACAATAGTAATGCTTGCACTAATAGAGTTTGTAAGTTAGCCTTTGACGTATTTTGCAACAAAAAATGACAAGTTAGCGGTTATATATGTACACATACCTCCTCTGTTTATGAAGATCTTCAACCCTTTTGAAGTCCTCCCGTGACAGGTCAGCTAGCAGACGGCCACGGGCTCCCCTCTCTCCTTGCTCTTGGCTGGTGCTGGGAGCTGCGCTCGGAGCTCGTCTCCCGCGGCCTCTAGGCGCACCCCCCTCCTGGATCTTGGTCGGGATGCACAGGGAACGGGCTCGTAGTCCATATCTGATCCCACAAGACTGTCCTCTTGAAAGCTCTAAACAGACAAATGAAATAAAACAATTTAGATGCTAAATGATAGCTTGTTTATTAGCCTGTAGCATGATAAAGTTGGCTGTAGAGATGCTCGTAACGCTACATAGACACGAAACATTGCTATTCACAATCCCTGATTACGATTGGCTTTACACATATTCTTTAAAAAAAACGTTTGCTTGTTGTAATAGATTTTCACTTACCGGTGGCGAGTCTGACATTGTGGAAAAAGTGCAAATCTTCTTGGAAAGCGAGCTTGTGTGAGCGATGCTGACAGTGACATGTGAACAGAGCGTGCACGAGTAGTTTAGTAGGCGTTCCCTCTCGGGAGCAGGTAGAGCGTTGCGCATGTGCATTTTTCGAAATGTGGAGAGGGCGGTTCTTTCCTAAAATTCGGGAAAATCCTCCTGTATACCTTTAACACCTTTTGTAATAACTAGATCTAGAGTGTGACCTTTGTTGTGGGTCGCCTCACTCACGTGCTGAGTTAAACCAAGCATTTCAAGAACAGCATTAAGTTCTTTTGCATGCCTGTCATTGGTCACATCCACATGCACATTAAAATCACCTGAAATGACCAAACAATCAAAATCAGTGCATATAAATGAAAGTAATTCAGTGAAGTCTTCGATAAAACAATTCTGTGGTGGTTTGTAAATAGTCATATAAAGAATGGAAGATTGTTTTATCTCCATTTTGAAAGACACATACTCAAATGATAGAAAAACCCCAAATGACAATTTGTGGATGACTATATTGTCCCTGAATATTGCACAGACACCCCCGCCCCTCTGATTTTGGCGTGTTTCAGACACAAAATTGACATTTGATGGAGTACACTCAATCAAAACTGCGTTACCAGTGTTTTTGTCAAGCCATGTTTCAGTTAAAAACATAAAATCTAGATTATAAGAAGAAATAAAACTATTTATTAAAAAGGACTTGTTTTTTAACGATCTGGCATTGAGTACAGCATGTTTGAGATTTATCTGTGTTTGAGTGGATGGAATCTTTTTGCAAGGGATATGGATTAGAGTTCTTTGATTGGACGGTCTGACTGTTGCCCTCTTATCTAATCTATGTTGTTTGACTGTACTAATTGTTTCAGAAGAACACACTCCCTCTATGGACCTCTGGTTGGTTTTGAGTTTGCTATGCATGGTAGCAACGCAGAGGCCTTAATGTCCTAGACAGCAGCAGTGAAGCTGCTGGAAATCGGAGGTGGGGGAGGGGCATGATACTTCTTCGGGGATAAAAGCCTTGGTCTTGACATGACTGGAGTGCGGGGAGTCATTTGAATCCCTTGTTTTATCAAGGCTTCAAAATGGCTGGGAAATCCCATAGGTGACTTTGGTGATGGGAATGATTCAGAAAAATCTCTGGAGGGTGTAGATGTACCAGTCGGGCTCAAGGCCTGTGGTGGAGTTGAAGAAAGTGCTCCTTCGGCTGAATCATTTACTATAGATGCAGGTGGTGCTGAAGCGGAGCTTTTCCCCGGAGATGCAGATGCAGGTGGCGCCGCTGCTATGGTTGAGATGTTTTCCGCCGCAGCTGATTCCTTAACTGTGGCTGAGTCCTCTACTGTAGGTGCTGCTGGTGCTGCTGTGGCTGGATCCTTAGCTGTGGCTGAGTCCTTTACTGTAGGTGCAGATGATGCAGCTGCGACTGAATCTTTTATTGGGGATGCAGGCGAAACCTTTGCTGGTGAGCCAGGAGCTCTTCTCATGCTCCTCTCTGCTCTCTCTTGTTGCTCAGGCCTCCACGGATTCTGCAGAGCGTGGAGGAGATTTTCCGTCAGTCGTCTCACTCCACCTCTGCTCAAATGTGGGCCATTTCCTTTAAACAGATCGTCGCGTTTCCAGAAAAGATTAAAGTTCTCTATGAAATACAGTCCTCTTGACTTACAGACTTTTGACAGCCATGTATTCAACTGAAACAGCCGGGAGAATTTGTTTATTCTCCCGTCGATGTTTGGGATAGGTCCACTGATGAAATTTGTATCGCGTCTTTGTCCAGGCAATCAAGTCTCTCAAAAAGTTTATTAAACTTTTCTTTCAGGACTTCAGACTCTCCGTTTCTTGTGTCAACAGCACCAACATGTAAAACAAGTTTATTTATCCCAGGGTTGTTTGTAATTTCCTTGTTTAGAACATCTATGATGTCAGAAACTGTAGCAGACGGATAAGTGATTGTAGTCATTATCTCATTGTTTATATTAGATATGGCTCCGTCCCAAGCAATAGGATATCTCTGGCCTTGACACTTGGCACAGTTTTTCTCTCCATCTTTGTTTGACTTCTTGTTCCGTGTTTCTCTCTGACATTTTCTCTGAGAGAGGTGAAAATCTGTTTGTTAACTTTATTCCAGGTGCATTTTTACGAGCATGTGTCTTTGCTTTGGCCTAGCACCAAGTTGTCTGTTTAGTTTCGGAAATGTTATGGTATCGTTTAGCTTTAGGTTGCAAGTATCAGTTTTTTCCGTCTTCTTACCGGGTTCCACAGGGAGCGTGTCATTAAGTCCTCTTTCCGTCTCTAGAGCATAAATCTTGTCCCGTAGCAGGGAAATTTCTTGTTGATACATCCGACAGCTTTCACAAGGCGATGTTTGCCTTCCTCCCTCAGCCATGTTGACAAGATTGTCGTCGCTGGTTCGTCAAATGAGTTGTAAAAATGGCATCAAAATGAGTAAAAAGCCTTGGTTCACTAAAAGAAGAGAATAAAATCATATCCAAGACATGTGCCCAAAAATAGAATGATTTAAAAAGCAAATAAAGAGGCAAGCGGCAGCAGCAAGCAGAGATACGTCTGCACTCTTGATAAGCAGGAAGCGAAGGGGCGACGGTGGCGCAGGTGGTAGAGCAGGTTGTCTCGTGATCGGAAGGTCATGGGTTCGAATCCAAGCTCCTGCAAATGCACACTGTCGTTGTGTCCTTGGGCAAGACACTTCACCCTACTTACCTCCAGTGTCTGCGTACACTGGTGTATGAATGAAAGTGTGAATGGGTGAGTGGATCCTTGCTGTAAAGCGCTTTGAGTGCCTAATATAGGTGGAAAAGCGCTATATAAGTTGAGTCCATTTACCATTAAACCACTTTCATTGAGCTAGAGCTGTACGTTAACCATAGCTGCTAATCATTCGTTAGTATTTGGCCAAAATACTTGGTAAAATAACATATTATTATGACGATGTCACTCTATTTCAACACTTGTTGAGATTGCAAACTACTTTAATGATTATTCTACAACAAAGGTAGAGAGTTTGAGGATGACAATATCCAACAATAATAATACTAGAATATCAAATGAACTAATCAAAATGAAATAATGGAACATAAACATTGTAAATTTAAATTTATGAAAATTGAAACATGCAAAATTGAAAACGCTCTGAAAAATCTAAAGAATAAACCACCAGGTATGGATGAAATGGACTCTCATTTGTTGAAAATGACTGCAGAAGTTATTGCTCCAGCAGTTAGTCATGTCAACTTAAGTCTCACCAATAGTAAATGTCCTCAAGAGTGGAAAAGGGTAAAAGTCATTCCTCTACCTAAAGATAAAAAATCGCCATTTTCAGGACAGAAACAGTCGTCCAATAAGTTTATTACCAGCTCTAGCTAAAGTAATGGAGCTAGTGGTATATGAACAGGTTTATGATTACTTTCACACAAATAACCTATTTTCTGACTATCAACGTGCCTATAAACAAGGGCAATCCACTGCAACAGCACTGACTCGAATAACTGACGACTGGCTAGGAGAAATAGAAGATAAGAAGATAGTTGGAACTGTAATGTTAGATTACTCTGCAGCCTTTGATGTACTCAATCATGAACTGATTTTGACAAAGTTAGAGCTATGGTTTGAGAAGACATTATGGTTTAAAAGCTATTTGGAAGAAAGATTTCAGTCCGTTTTCTTTAATGGCTATTACTCAGGAGAAAGAACGGTAACATGCGGGGTGCCACAGGGCAGTTGCCTTGGGCCTTTGCTCTATAATATTTATACAAATGAAATGCACTAGCTCTTAATAAAACAAAAATAGTAATGCTGACGATTCTACTCTGTATTCATCAGCAAAAGATATAATAGAACTGCGACGAGTATTAGATGAAGAATTAAAGCAGGTGTTAAAATGGATTCAAGAAAACAAACTGATATTAAACACATCAAAAACAGTTGCAATGGTTGTGGGGTCTAACAAGAACATTAAATTAGATCCAGAATTGAAACTTGAGATAGAGGGAGTTCAAATAAACCAAGTATATGATACCAAGCTGCTGGGAGTTTTAGTGGACTGTAAATTAAACTGGACCAAACATATAGAAATGATGGGGTAAAAATGGCAAGGGATATCAATGATAAAAAGACACAAGCACTGTCTTACACAGAAGTCTACGAAACCAATAACACAAGCTCTGGTT